>JBBCBC010000029.1:12223568-12458467 GCA_037126765.1 Stenogyne calaminthoides
TATATGAATCTTTTGATGGTAGCGATCGTACCTACCCCTATAATCGAAATCTAGAGGCTGTGCACGAGAACCACCTTTGGATGAAAAAGACTAAAGCGGAAAAAGATAAATCGAGTCTTAAAAATAGCAGGTTCACCTTAATAATCATACTAATCGAAAGATATAAAGAGGCGTGTAATGATTATGTTGATAGGTATGGGGAGACAAATCAAAGCCTTCTCATCTAACCGATCACAATAGAACTCTTGTTTGTGGATCCCCAAAACTAATCTCAACCCTCGGGGACCCAATCGAAAAGTGGGTAAAGCTGATTTGGATTGCCGGCAGGATCGTGCGGATGCGGCCAACAAAGAGGGTGTGCAAGCAACTATCTCGGTACATCCGATAGTGGATGCTCAAGGCACATATTTGGAAGCAAACATCTCCTCGGCTCTTACATAAACGAAAGGTTCATTAATAATTTCTTGTGATGATAACTTTGGTTATACAAAGTGATTTTAACCCAGAGAATGATGATGTACAAGTAATCGGAGTCTCGTATGTCGCAAGATGCGTCCGCTACAACCTATTATCGGTTTCACACTTCGCAAACCAGCGGATTAGGTGTTGAGTTCTCGACCGATCAATGCACTATCAAGAATCAAGCCCTCCAATGTTTTTTCTAATCGCCAAGGATTCGGAAAGGAACTGATCTACCGGTGATCGGGAACAGGTTGCCCAAGAAATGCATGCACGATTGTTAAGACTCTAAAAGTAGCGATTGGCTCTGCGGCACAAAAGAACGAAACTATCCTCAACTTTTAAAACTCTTAATAAGATAGCAAGGATGTTCTCTAGTGGAAGGACTTCGAATGAAGTATTTTCAAAGGATCGGACATGTCTTTTGATGTGGAAGGGAAAACAATCAAAGTTTTCAAGGGAATTCGGGGATGGCATCCAAAGAGAGTACTAAAACTTCTATATGGATCTATTTGGACCCGATTACGATCGGTCTCAACGACGCCAAATATACTCTGTGTCGTGGATGACTACTCCAAGTTTACAGGTTATATTTCTACATAAGAAGAATGAGGCGACGAAGATGCAGAAACGCTAAAAAGATTACAAAATGAGAAGGGTGTCAGCAGTAGTAAAATCAGGATCGAGATAAAGGTGCATGAATTTTCGAACTCTTTTTATTAATGATTTTTGCTCTAAGTTTTGGTATCTATAAAACATAAACATGAAAGGACGCCACAACAAAAATGGAGAAAGTGAAGCGAGAGAACAGAACTCTCAAAGAAATTTCTTTGCCGACGATGTTATTTGAACACGCACAATACTGTCGTTTTTGGGCGTATAATCAACAATCGCATGCCATACTGTAATGTATGTCTACGACTAAGGCTCACTACAAAACACCTACGAATGGAAGGGAAGAAAACCTCGTGTCTCTTTACTTCCATGTTTTTGGGTGTAAGTGTTTATACACAACAATGGGAAGAGTCGGGTTGAAGACTTTTGAGGCGAAGTCGACGAGGGTATATTCTTAGGATATTCCTCATCTAGCAAAACTTTCGGGGGTTTACAATGATTTAACCCTACTTGTGGAAGAAACTTACCCCATGTAGTCTTTGATTAAGCATCTTCAACAAAGAGAAATTCGCCGCAGTATCAAGATGTACACGATCAATGTTAGAACCGATGTTGGAAAATGGATCGCCTAACGATCAAGGAAAAGAATTTAAATCAGAATAATATACATTCGAGATCTAGGTGATTCAATAGATCATTCAGATCCTAAGGGCACTAAAAAACTGCCGGGTGAAGAAGCCGATACAACAGAGAAGATCAATCGAACCATCCGTTCGTGGAGAACATCCGGTTCTTTACTTAACAGTACATCGGCACATGATGAGTCCAACATCACCGAGACTTGTTCTTATCAAGTGGATCATAACTCCTGTACCACTCCCAATCGCTAAGAATGAAATTTTATTAAACGGACGATGTTCTCCCAAAACCGACGCAAATCGAGCGAAGGACACGGATAACGGTCCATCAATCGATCGATAATCGGAGACCCATCGATAAAGTTAAAACTAGACATCAGATTAAATTGAAAGTGCCATGTATCGCCGTTATCTGTCTATGAAGGAACCAACAACAATAGAGGAAGCTCTACAAGATTTCAAGTGGATTCTAGCCAATGCGCAGAAGAGTCGAGCGATTCGGCCGTAAATCAAGTTGGGAACTGGTATGCAGACCAAATCATCAAGGCGTAATTGGCACTTAAAATGGGTTTTCAAGAACAAGAGAGATGAGAAAAACGTCATCACGAGAAATAAGGCAAGACTTGTTGCTAAGGGTATTCCAATCGGATGAATTGATTATGATGAGACCTTTGCACGACCGCCGCTAGGTGCCCATTCGGCCCCTTTCGCATATGCTTCTACGAGGGGTTCCATTGTGTATCGATGGACGAAAGAGTGCATTTTTAAAACAGGGTACTACAGAGGAAGTTTATGTCGAACAACCTCCGGAAGCTTCAAAAGAACAACCAAGTGTACATTTTAAGAAAAGCTCTTATGGGTTCAAAACAAGCTCCTCGAACAGTATGATACACTCTCTCGGTTCTTGATCTAAAAGTGGGTTCACTAAAGGAACAAATGACGAACCTTATTGAATAGAAGATGGAAAAGATATTCGATGGTTCAGATCTACGTGGGCTACATCATCTTCGGATCCTAACAAGAGAGTCTATGTGAAAGATTCAAAGAAACCGATGCAAGGGAAGTTCGAGATGTCCATGACGGGTCGATGAATTACTTTTACGGGTCTTCAAGTAAAGCAAAGTACGTATGGGATATTCATCTGAAAAAAAGTACACTAGGAATTTATTGGCTAAGTTTGGAGTTCAAAGTTGTAAGGAAGCCAAAATTCCTATGATGTTTGGATTCAAGATGGATCAGGATGAGGATGGTCAGAAACAAATCGAAGGAATATAGGGCTCTCATTGGATCTCTACTATACCGATCGCTAGCGCACCCGGATATAACCTTCGCAAGAGGGGTGTATGTGCATTTGAGCAAATCTAATGATGGAGTCCTACCTAGTTCAGCCTAATGATTCTTAAAAACATTCGAAGAGGATGAAACTTGGTTTATTTTACCCATCGATGATAATCTAAACTTAGTGGGTATTACGATTTCGATTTATGGAGGTTGCAAGATTGTGAAAAATCCACCTTAGAACTTGTCGAGTTCTTAGAAGAAACCGATCTCGTGGTTTTCAAATTAAGGCACATCGATTGCGACATCTACCATCGAAGGCAATATATGGTCGTTGAAAGTCGTTGTTCAATCGCCCGGCTGGCTTAATCGTATTAGGGATTATAACATTGAAGCTAAGAATGTACCTATTTTACGTGACAAGAATCGTCTTATTTAATCTTTCGAATCTTATTCTACATACAAGATGCAAGCATGTGGATGTGGGACACCATTTTATAAGAGATCATGTTGAAAAGAAGAATATCGAATGGAAAAGATTCACATCGATATACGTAAAGTTCGATATTCTAACCAAGCCACTACCGAGATCGATTCAGAGAATTACGAAATGAGCCAGGGCTTCGGATCTTGGAGAAAATGCACCTAAAATGTTTGATGGAATGATCTCGTAAAAAATGGTTAAGAGACTAACCAGTTGGAAAGGAATCGATTGAGTTTGGTATCTCAATCGATCGTAAGATCGATCAAGGAACCGATGAGAGAAATCGATCGATTTACAAGATTATCGGAGTTAAAGGAACCGATCGATTTAAGGTTTATCGATTAAAGGAAACGCTCAATTTAAAGGAATATCTCGACAATCCGATTGGGTTATTTTACATCTTTAAAGTCGATTGTTCGATATTCAACAAGCAAGATTCACAAATGGTATTCACAAGATTAAAGCTTAAAATCGCATAAGGATACAGAATTTTTACACAACAATGAAATAACATAAATTTTTTCATTGATAAAAACCAAGGTCGATTCACATTACAAGATACAAATCCTGAAAGGACCCGGGAGGTCAAGACATAAGTCATAACCAAAACCTAAACCTATAACCTAAACCCATCCCATCCTAACCAGAGTAGAAGCGGGGAGATTTTTTAATCGATGCTCTCATTTTTCCCCACTTAACAAGGGTGAGAGAGGGCTTTAAAAAGAAATCTTGCCCATTAGCCGGAAGCTAAAAAAAAGGAGGCGGCAATGCCTTGATAATTTTAAGCCCGAGGAGCCCTAAGAAAGAGTCGTTGGGCTCTCCAGTTTGTTAAATGGTGAGTTGATATCTGGTCGGTTGTTGACCGGGATCAAGATCGCATATCAAACTCACGTTCGTTACCGAACTAAGTCTGTTGATAGTAGAATTCGTCATAACGATAGACACCTGGTCATCGGTTAGGAGAAGTGTCTTCTCGATTTGCAAATGAGCCCACGCCATGGTGGTAAGCTTTGCAACAATCGTATGTGAAATCTTTGATGACGACTTAAAATAAAGGATAAGGGATTTAAAGGGTTGATTTGAGAAGTGAAATCATTGAAAAAGGGTAAAGGTGTTTTGGGAAGTTTCAATAGGAAATAAGGGTTCACCCGGGATACATGATTCTACAAAGAAGATAAGTATGGTGAATGGGTTATGTTGTGTAAAAACATTTGGTCCAATTTATAGAGGCCAAGCAAGGGTGCAAATGCAAATTGTCGAGTTCTCAAAACCTTTAGAGAAATCGCAAAAAAGGACGTGTAGGAATCACGCTGTTGATAATTGGATAAATTTACGGTAGGATTGACATATCGAAAGATTCGGGGCGATAATTAAAGATATCAAATCACGCCAACAGGAATAGAGACTACTATTCTAGACTAAGTTTTAGCGGTAACACTTATTCCAAGAATTGATTGACTTAGGAGAAGAATCGATTAGGTTGACCAAAATCGATACATCTGGGGATGATCGATGAGGAAGATCAATTTGAGCTTAAACTCCAACAAATCGGATACATCGATCTATGGGAAAAACAAAAATACTCGGTTGAAGGGGAACTTCAACTGATCGAAGGAGATCGGAAGAAATCGACGTATTCAGGAAGATCGGTTGAGCTTGAAACCTCAACAAATCGGATGCAAGTGAAGAAGATCGGTTAAAAAGGATCGGTTGGGAAATTTTAAGGCTTAGGCAGAATCTTTGAGATCAACAAGTGAAAATCAACATGGACAAGTGGTATTGATCGATTACAATATCAGTCAACCGAATCGCTTTCCTTTCTCTTGTTTTTTTCTTATTTATCGGATCTTATCCGATATTATTTGCCTTCTTGTACCCATTATCCTTGTGGACGTATTTCACGCAAAATCATTTAATGCGGACGGGGAACATGTATTACTTTGCTACTAAATGTTCTTTTAAATCCAAAAGGTTTTCGACGTCTTTTTTCGACCTACGATCAAAACCGGCTTAATCTGGAAGCGTTTAATCTTTTCAAACGGTTGATCTTCCAAATCTTGTCTTCTTTTTCCCTCCTCGTCTTTATAAAGATCATCAAAAACATACCGAGTTTTCCATTTCACAAACTTGCGATTTATTCTCTGAAAACTCGGATATTTTTCTCTCAGTTCAAAGTGTTTTCCTAAGTTTCAAAATCATCTTTCCAAAAAGCGAGAATCTGGTAATTTATCATTTATTTGATGTATCTTTTAATCCATTGATCTTAAATGTTTCTATCTGTTATGCTTTATTGTTTCTTAGTTTCGCCAGTATGATATTCTTTGTATTAATGTACAATTTTTTAATTAGAATCTATCTTATCGTAGATGACACTCACGGTATGGGTAAAATAATGTGCAACTATGAATCGGAAACAAAAGATTGTGGATGATAAGTTCGATGATTCAATATCACCGAGGATCCGGAATCCATGGAGGTCGAGCAAATTCTAAGCGGGCCTTGAGAAATTTTTACTTTCAACGCAATCCGGTGATGCAAAGATGAAGCACTAAATTCCTAAGGAATTTAAGAGTGAATCTGATGCTCCGGAGAAGAACTACTTCGGCAAGTCACGGAGAAGAAATCGATCGACGAATGAGGATATAACATCTGTTCGGCCTACCCAAAGGCCGGATCTTTGCTCATTCACGGGGAGAACGAAGATGAAATTTGATCGAAAAAGAGCTCTTGAGAGAAATGACAAACATCATACGTCCAGTTTTGTCGACCCAATGCTCAAGAGGAAATACCGATTGTTGTTTTGACATATTGTCAAAAACAATTATGGGTATTGCATTCAGCCAGATGCTCTCTTACAACCGTCAAATGTACAAAGATGGTCAAGAATAATTGACGGCCAAGAACATCAATTGGCATGGGTTTTCGAAGGCCATTCTACTCCAAGAACATGATAAATTTGGAGTTGATGAGTGGAGGCGGTATATCTAAAGAAAAAGATCTGCCAATCTCAACAAGGTTGCGGTTATCCTCTGAGGATAAAATGCGAAAGGCAAATAGAACGAATGGTGAAGTCATATAAGGCCTTTCTCCATGACCCTTGATCATTTTGGGCCACAGAGGCGATGATATCACGCCAACTCCCCAAAGTCAAAAAGAAAAGAGAAAAAGCAAAAGAAAGCAAGCTTCATCTACACGGATGCCTTTGAAGGAAAAAGAAAAAGCTGGATAAGGCCGGGAAAAGAAAGAAAAGAAAAGAAATAACCCTCAACTTTCGATCTTGAAGATGGATCGGATAAGAAAGAAAAGCGCGGATCGATCATTTGCAATACAAACATCGGTGAAAAAATCGGTGACCCATTAAGCTCCTCAAGTGAGGCTCGCCGAGGATCATTCTGAGGAGGACAAGCCGATCGATCTCCATGTCCTAAAAGCTACGGTGATTCACCACTTTCGGACTAATATTCTTGAGCATGTCTCTCTGTTCTTCCACTTGTGAACTTGGCTGCATCGATTCGCGAGCCAACTTACGATGTGGAACTGTAGAGCACTGCTTCTACAGTAGCGAGAACCTCTGGTGTTTAACCGATCAGCCATCTTCCGGGTTTGCTCAAAGCACAACAAGAACCTTCCACATCTCATCAACCGAACCGGACAAACAATTCACGAGTCCGGATCAACAAAGATCATAACGGGAAATTGAGTCGAATCTAACGAATCGAAGAGAAATTGATGAGTCAGATCGGGCGGATGCCCAAATCGCCATAAGAGAGGAAGTTATGGAGATCCTCACCGAGATCTTCGATAAAAAAGCTTCTCGGACTTTATAATAATTATTGAGCAGATGGGCGGTGCGGATGAGTTTGCGGACTCGATTTCGGACATGAGGAAATTGCTAAAGTGGGATCACCGGTGAAGCCGATAATCAAATAATCATAAAGATCGATCTCGAAGCTAGGGTTGCCGAGCAGACGAATCGAGATCTAGCGACAAAGCTCCTGGCTGCATGCCATCATGAAGGATCGGGAGTCAGCTGATGATAGTGGAGCTGGTCTTCGCGAGTTCATGACCAACCACTTTGGAGGCACAAACAATGAATCGGATCAAGTGACACCAACATTCCAACATCACCGTCACTCTTGATCAACCGGAGATCAAATCTTGTCTCAAAAGATCTCCGAAAAGAAGAAGTTGAGGGACGATAGCTGATCAAAAGGCGGTGCCATCAAAGAAATAATGATCAAAGGGAATTGGCTATTTCCCAGTTGGGGGCAATCAAAGATCAGTTCTCTCAAGCTCATCCTTTAGGCCACCGAATCGATAAAACCGTTGATACAAAACGACTCGGTGGATAAATAACAAGTTTTCTTTTCTAATGCTTTACCGACAAGCTAGAATTGTGAAGAGAAACTTGACAAATCGATTAAAACACTCTCTCTTGCCATGGAATCTGTCAAAGACCGTGATGACATCGAAGATTCAAAATCTAACTTGCTCAAACTCAAAGGCATATCGTTGCGAGATCTCAACAAAAGCAATCGCTTGATCAACTTTGGTTCTCGACCTCCCACCTCACTACTCTTTTTGATCAAACCAAAAAGGGGGAAGGACAGAATGAGAAACCAACTGACATAACAGGTGCAGAGACATCACAAACTCGGACTGCTGAAAAGATGTCCAACGAAATAGATAAATGAAGAAGCCCTACAAAAAGCCAAGAAGAAAGAAAGAAGGAAAAAAAAATGGCAGAGGTAGAAAATCAGAAGAAGAAGAAATTCGGATCGAGAGGAAGGAAGAAATTTGGAAAATCCGGCACGCGAACTAAAATTTGCCAAAGAAGAGTTGATGAGATCATCCCAAAAGCTGGCTGGCATGCTAAGAAATTTGAGGAATGGAATAAGATCGAGAGTGGAGTGAATGGCTTGACGGATGCATTTGTTCTTAATCTTGTTCCCAAGAAGAATCTCCGATGAAAGAATTCCTCTTTGGTTAGAAAATAAATACCGGATTTTTTCAAGTATCGGAAAATGAGGCCAAAGCTTATCAATGTAAAAAATAACTCGCCAAGAGTATGATCATTAGAGTACTCGAAGAAGGCGGATGGCTCATTTGACCGGTGGCATTTCAAAGATTCTATTTTGACATCCTGTGCTAAGCGCGTATAAGCGATCCTTCAGACCGATGATGTCAAATGGAAACTTTATCAGATTTTCAACGTGCCTCAAGATCAAAGAGAGATGCGAGGAAGGATACAAGCCTAAAAAGTGAAGAATCGGAAGACTACTCGGGATCGGTTATTTATTATTTTCAAACTTTTACGATGTAACATGTAATCAACATTTTTAATGAGAAAAAGTTTATTTTCGATCCTAAGACAAAGTCTCATTGTCTTACGATTATATCTTAATCTTCATTCTATTTTTATCAATTTTATTTTGGTTTCTCAAAGTGTTTTGGTTTTCTTGGGAAATTGTTGGGAAATTTATAGTTTTGATGAAAGTTCCAAAACACATGTAATAGGACGGTCGGATCTGTTAGGATCGATGTTTATATTACCCGCTATAGGAGACCGATTGATAATGATTGTATAGAACAACCGATGAAATAGATAGGTCACATATTGAGGCTTCGATATGTAAGTCGATCTAAAAACTCGAAAAGGTCGGTGATATCCAGCCGGGGCGAAATCTGAGAGAAGACCAAGATCGGATCGATTCGATCTAGTCGAGATATCTCATTTGAAGTCATGAAGCTCAAACTCGAGAATATTTGAAGATCGGATGACTTCGGAAGATCGGACCCGAAGACCCTCACATCACCGAAATCGCTAGTTGGAAGCTAAGTCAAAAGCACCGAAGACTCTATCGTAGACCGTGATCGATTCGGTAGTCGATCAGTCACCACCAGGTGAAATCGATGTTTCACCCAATCATCGTCGATGATCTGAATAAGAAGAATGTCAACCTTAGTTGGAAGAACAAACACCGAAAGATGAGTCCGCTATCAATAAGAACAAGACACGTATGATCGGAGCCGCGATTCTTGTGGGATTTGATGCTACCTCTCTGAACTTGGCTACAAAGTACAAATTCACGCTTTTTGCCCGTGCAGTTCTGAAGCTCGTCACATCAAACTGCAAAGTCTACCAAATATAGCTGAAATTCAAATTGCTCTCCAACGGCTCTTTGATTTCAAGGTCTATATATATGGGATTACACTTTAGAGTGAAAAAAGCGGAAGCTTATTGAACAATCAAGAAGCTAAAGCAATTATCGAGTTTCATACGAAGAACGATCAAGAAGATTATTTTTATTAAGTGTTCATCCCATAAGTTCTTAGCATAGAAATCTTTTCATCTATTTTGTTAGGGTGCTTATCTGCTAAAGAAAATATTTCATAGTTGGAACAAAAAACAATCTTACCCAAACCCCAAGTTAGGTTAAGTTGTTTAGCAAGATTCGGATAGGGTTTCTAGTTACGATTTCAGGATCGGTTGAGTGTGAACTCTTTAAACATCTAGTTGGTGTCTTGTGTTGGACTTACACATAAAACAAAGTCAGTTGGTTAAGTAGGTGCCCTTGTGATAAGGAAAGAGTGGGCGTAGAAATTTGGTTTATACGAACCACTATAAATCTTGTGTGCTTTATCACTTTGATTAACTGGATTACAATCGCGCACCAACCTTTAAAATGGCATACATATTCCAAGTTGAGATCGATTAGCACCAAGCTTACGTCGATCAAACTTGACACTTCGGTCAACCGATTAAAAGATTAACTTTGGAATCGATTTATCAAAACTGGTTTTTCACACGGGTAAAACTTAAGCTTCACGACACATCAGTTAAACTGATAATTCTGAAGCGATCTGCCTTGAGCGATTAGTAAGTTGATTATCGCCCAAAATGATTCACTCGCTCTGATCGAAATTGCTTTGCCCTCACACCAATCTGATTCGCAAAAAGTTTTCAAGTCTATTCACCCTCCCCTCTAGACTTCGCCCTCACTAACGATTAAGGACCTACATAAGTTTTTAGGACCTTATGATGAAGGTGATTTTGATATATTGTTAACATCTTAGGGATCAAGATCCTCTGGGGATAGATCACAGGATGTTAAAGGCCGACATAGTTTTTTCGTGAAAAAGGTGTTGATTTATGGAGAAATGAAAAGAGAGGTTCTCGTGAAATGTCATGGGATAAATCATTTTCTAAGAAAATTGTCCTTCTACAAAATGACATCCATTGTTGTTGAAGGATATACTATATGCATGGATTGGATCAATCATATTTGCCATGTTTGCACTAGGCCGGGTTGTTTATTAATATATAAAATGATCTTGGTAGATTTTAAAGTGTGGTAAGGTGAACCTTTGGATTAGTTTGTCAAGAACATACCTTAAGTACCTTTATGTTACTAAAAGATTGCTTTCTAGTCAATAAACGAGGTCAAAAAGTGAAATGTTCAACCATTATCTTGTATGAAGTTTCAATCCAGATTGTGATGATTACAAGTCGCGATAGCGTATGTATGCGTTTATAGTGTTACATAGGTTAGTTGTAATAGTTCAAGCAAGATACTACATTGATTCAACAACCGAAGTTGAGTACATTGTTACCACGGAAGGCGCCAAAAGAAGTTTGTCTGGATAAAAAGCGATTCTTAAATGAACTAGGGAAGTTCTTGATGTGCTAGATCCAATAAAGTTGTATTGTGACAATGTTCTTGGTGAGGAAAAAGCCGGTAAGGAACCGAGATCAATAACGTAAACAAGCATGCACCGAGGTGTTATCACTTGATAAGAGAGATAATCGCTAGAGGAGAGGGGGAGTTAAACGTGTCCCCACAGAAGATAATGAGGCTAATCCTTTCTAAAGGCTTTTGAGTGTTCATGTACACACCAGACATTTTGATGGTCTAGGGGTTAAACATGTAGGTGATTGGCTCTAAAAGTGGGAGATTGTTGGTGTTAGTGTCCTGTAGACAATTCTTTGTAAGGAGATAATACTAAGATAATATTCAAATTGATTTAATATTATTATTTGTTTAATATTAAATGTATAAATATTCTGCACTCATTAGAATATTATGTTTGATTGTTTGCATTTATTCTTATATGTGTTCCTTCGATTTTCTTTTCATTGAGTGAGTGAGAACTTAAATTTTTTAAGCATGATTCTTAAATATAAAATAGGATCATCAAGAAAAGGGATATTGATGATTCAATGGAGATTGGTGTGCGATTGTCATTACTCTTAGAGAGTGTAGTAAGATCTCACTTACTACGAGATACTAGATATCTCATGATGGAGTTAAATACCTTAGAGGGTATTGGTATACCCATCCGTAACTAATTTGATGTAGTTCCACTATTCGTGTCTCACGGGTGTCTCGGTTAATGGGAGTGATGCGATCTCTTCGATTGAGGTCAAACGACGATATGTATGGAGTGATGAACTTTGACCATGACCAATGCTTCAAACCCTTCCATGGGTAGATAGCCTCTTGGATTGGGTTCATCATCGGATGCGATGTGGTAGTTGATCCAAGAAAAGGATTCATTGCTCAAAGTGGATTTAGAGAGAATAGTCATCTTCTCATCATAAGAGGATGAATCATTGGGTTAATGCACGTCAACTTAGACTTTGTGACTAAGTGTGACAATAATGATCAATTAGTGATTTGAGATAAATTGACTAAGTTATTTGAATAGACACTTCATCATGTTCAAGACTAATCGAGTATTCTTGAATGAAAGGAGGAAATAATAATTGCCCACATTTTGGAAATTTTAAAAAGTTGCAAAAAAAAATAATTTCCTCATATATTGAGAATGTCCGATTTATTAACTCTGGGGTTCAATTAAAATCATTAGTTTGACTAAATTTGGGTATATGAGGGCCTATGGGTCACACAACAAGTAGTTCCCTTTTACGGATCATAGTTGGTTGATTAAATGTTAAATTGGGGAGCGTACTCTACTTTGTCGGAATTTACTTTCCATCTTATGAGAATATTTAGGCTCATCTCGCGCATTTCACACTTTTTGTGTTGATTGGGCAAATTGTTATGCATTTTATAATAATCTTATTCAAACTTGGGTTTTTATTGTGACTTTAGTCTTGTTAATCGGGAATTTGAGAGTCCTGGCTTGAGGGCAAATTGGCAAATTAATATGTTCCTTAAAGAGCTTGATCATTATTTTTTTTAATTGGTATGGGATAGACGAGGAATGAGTTTAATTGGGATAAGCATAAATAGTTGAATTTATGTCTCGAACAAGAAATATATGTTAAAGTAGATAGTTAAAGAAGAAAGAGATGGCAAAAATTTGTTTTTGATTATTTCATATATATCTCCACTTTCTCATAACCTCTTAACTCGATATCCAATGGTTGATTATAGGTTGTAAAATAAGATTAACCCTTTGTAAAGGACACTAAATTTGTGTTAAATAAAATTAGATTGATATCTTGTCAAGGTGGAAGATAACCAATCAAATCAAAATGTATCAGATTTATATCTCGTCAAAATGGAAGAGAATAAACAAGATCAAATCAAATAAGAATAATTTGCCAAATCAACATAGACCAATCAAATTCTCCATTGGCACATGAATAAGGTAGTTTATTCACTTCCATATCAATAGGGCATTTTTCATTCATTCAAAGACAACATTGAAGCAGAGAATCATTGGGTTCAATAGAGATCAGACTAAACATTTTCATCAATAAATTATATTTTGTAGTTTCATTTTAAATACAAAATCAATCAATACAAATTTTCCTTCGTTAAAAGGGGCATCTTCTATCTCTTTTACCTATCACCCCATAAATAGTGGTCAAAACTAAATCATTCCACTGAGGATTCCAACAATCTTCTTGAGAAGAGCTAAAGGCGACCTCAAGACTCTTGCCAATCATTACCGAAGATGCAAGCAACTCCAAGGCGTTTCATGCAAAGTATCAAAAATGACGTTCAACTGAGATTAAGGTTCAAACCCATACGATCGATGTTGTTTTCTTCAGAGGCATTCTTTAAGACACTTGAACATTTGAAACGTTCTTCATCAGATTCAAAGCATTCTTCACAGAAATTCTCTAGAAACGACCCCCGAACCGAGATCAAGGTGATGAACCCCTTTGATTCGACGTCTCTTCAAAAGGCATTTTTCATTCAATATTTGAAGATTCGAAGACACTCTCGAAAGTTCAAAGAAGTTCTTTGTCAACCTCAAAGACCGTCTTCCAGGAAGTTTTCAAAAGCCTTGTTCGATTCAAAACAAGACATTGAGTCCTTGGATCAACGTTTTAAATCCCCAACTTTAACCCCAAACAAGATTAAGACGAGAACCGCTCCAAAAAGCCATCCAAGTTAAAGTCAAATTCAATGAAGAGAGGAATCAGAGGAATAAATTAGATATTGAACCCGCTAAAATCAACAACTAAATTTAAGAAATTAATTTGTAAAGCAGTTTCCGAGTTTTTAATTTCAAATTCACGAGAATTATATTTACAAATTTGTTGTTCCTTCATCGACCACTCTACCCTCTCTTCTCCTCTCTTCGGAGAAAATCTTCAACATTGTCAACATGTCTTCTTGTAAGATCTTCTACATCAAGTTAGGTCCTTGGACATTATAGAAGTCAATGTTGTTCCTTTCGGATTCATGTCAACAAGATTAAGCTTGCTTACCTCTTTAAGTCAATTCCGGTTGGAACCCTTCTTGAAAGAGACCTCGTCATATTTCTGAAAGTGACGAAGATGACTCAAAGGACTCCACTCCTTGATTCTTGTCAAGATCTTCTTCGAACTCAAACACATCTTCAATTATGATTGAGAGTGTTATGACTATTGAGGAACAACTTGCCAACTTGACCAAAATCATTGAATGGAGTCAAAACGAAAGTCCAAAGTCAAGACTCCCAGATAGCCCTCTTGATGAACAAGGTAAATGGTGGTGAGACAATTATTTATTTATTGGAAATTTAATAAATTAATTCTCAAAATTAAATAATTAAATAATTGATATTGAATATGTACATGGTTCAAGCTAGTCAAATTACAAAATCACCGGATACTCGATTTGGCAAATTGGATCGGTATTTGTCATAAATATAAGGAAATGTGTGACGCCATAAAATTTGAAACTCGGACATTCGGAAAAGTAGTTATAACTAACATATTATAAGCGTCAAAATTCAAATTTAACCAATTTAAATGGTATATAATAAGGTAAATAAACTTAAAACAAATGTTACGGCGGAAACGTAACGTGTTGGGAGATGAATTTAATAAAAGATATATGATTTTGATTAAGATCCCAAAACCCCTAAGTATGACATGTTCAGAATGATCTTGATAGTTGAGTCAGGATTCAGTTTTAGAGTATTCAGGATGTTATCTGCAAAACGTATAGTCGCAGATATAGATCGGGATAGGTTACGAAGACTACGAAGAACTCGATATGTTTCAAGAAAGCGGAAGTTTCGAGATGAAATGAAGTTTCAAGACTTCGATAACCGAGAATCAAGACTCAAAGGAGAAATCGAGAATCAAGACTTCGCAGAAATCGAGATATCAAGACTCAAGATGATCTCGAGTAATCAAGACTCAGCATGAAGACTCGATATATCAAAAGATAACTATAAAGACTCGAAGACTCCAAGACTTGAAGACTCAAGACGCAAGATCAAGACCGAGAATCAAGATCAAGAATAGTGAAGGCATAAAGAATTATCAAGACTTCGTGAATGTCTTGAATGCTCGATATAAACACAGATGTTCAGGCATGAATATATCTATCGAAGGATGCAATCTTTGGGAAGATCGCGATTCTTAGATAATGGATATTTGCCAAGACATTCAAATGCGCATAAAAAGGAACTAAGTCGAAGCGTTGTTAAGGTTATATCAAACTCGAGTTTGTAAACTAAAAAAGAGTCGTTGAAGGTGTCTACCTTTAACCGAGACAAAAGTCAAAAAGAGGAAGATGAAGACCATATCGACATTAATCGACAGTGATGTCAGCGAAAAAAAGATGTCGGATGTACAAAAGTTCCAGACCGCAAAAAGTGAAGATGGGTACATGAAAGGCTATTGCTAAAAACGTGTTAGGGAGTTTCAAACTCTAAATATAGGCGTTCCTCACACACCATAAAGAGAAACTCCACGAAGTTATCTCTCCAACGGATAGTTTTCAAGAGTGACCTTGGTGTATGCCTATAAATCTTGGTGACCCTCTACATTGTAAGGTTACGGAAATTTATCGCAACTCAAGAGCTCAAACTTATTCAAGAAGTTTGAAGCACTTTCGAAAAACTTAGAATTTCCCAAGTGCTTTTATATTGAAGAGAGCTCACTAAACTAAGCCTAGCTTGATAAGACATATCGAAGCTTAGTCGAGATATCCTAACCCTTTGCATTGTACTTTATAATAAAGGATATCTCATCCTAGTTGGAAACCAACGAGAAACCCCAAACCTTGAGAAGGTAGTTGGAGTGTGTTTGTTGGTGAGAAGAGTTGTAAAAGTTAGTAAACTACGCGAGTAGTCGAGAAAACTCTAGAGGAGAAGTTAGTAAAATTCAGAGGTAAGTAAAGCTTGTTTTGTGTTTGAGTTAGTAAACTACGGAGGTAGTCGAGAAAACTCAAGGTCGGGTTGAGCAAGTAAACCACGTGGAGTAGTCGAAGCTCGAGCGAGTTGAGTAAGTAAACTCTCGAGGTAGTCGAGCTTCGAGGAGTGATTAGTGAATTTCTCGAGGATCGGAGAGTGAGAACGAGGAGCTTGAGCCTGCGAACCACTATAATTCTTTGTGTTGTTTACTTTCTTTATCTACGGCTTGTATTGCATTGACTTGAATTTGAAAGCATACTTTTTCGCGATATTCGGTTGGAATCAATCCACTAAAGTTGCATAACTGAATCGGCCTAATCACTATTCCATTCGGGAAGGTTTTCAAACCAAAGCTTAAAAGCAGTATAAACTAAAGGGCGACCATTCCGACATGTCGAAAGTAAATTAGAGCGGATAGTTATAAACCGAACTTAATCTTAGAGGTTCAAGAAGTTAGTTATCGATCCAAGCAACCCAGGATCTCTGACACTCGGGACTCGGTTGGGATTATCTGAGGTATCGAAAGCGGCTTCGGGATCAGCATCTTCAAGAGACTTTGACTTCGAGTGATTTGTGTTTTCGGGACCTAATCTTGAGGATTATCGACCCAAGCCGACCTCGAAGAAGAAAAAAGTTTTAAAACACCGAACCGTGTATTCCCCCCATACGATGTAAGACTTCGTTTGCAAGGGACCAACAAGTGGTATTAGAGCGGTGGTTCAACTTGACCACTGCTTTGTTGACCAAAAGTTTTATTTTTGCTAAAAATACTTGTGGTCTATCTGAAGTGATCTTATTTTCTGATTTTATTTTTCAAAAGCGCAGATAAAAATGTCTTCTAAAAAACTTCCCATGTTCTCAGTGGAGAACTATGATCTATGGAGACCGAGAATGCGAGGCTCATCTATATTCAAACATGAGCGTATGTGGAGAGTGGTCTCTCAAGGGCCATTCCAATTTCTTGTGGTGAATCCGGAGAGAAAGATGATGAGAGAATTGATCTAGAAAGCGAATTTCCTAAGTCGATGACCAATGACTCTCGAGGAGAGAAAGTTAGTCAATCTAGACTACATTGCTAAAGACACACTATATAAAGACAATTGATGATGGTGTGATGGGAATGATCTCTCATTTGTAATCTTGCTAAAGAGATATGGGATACTTTATTTTGTAATGTGACAAAGCATAGATCATATCAAGGAAAACAAACTTTCAGTGGCAATTGGAAAGTTTGATAGTTTTGAAATGGATGATGGTGAATCAATAGACAAATTGGAAGTCGATTCACTAGCATCATGAATGATCTAAATGCACTTGGAAAGAAATATCCACAGAGAAAATTCGTTGAAAATTCTTAGAGGTCTTTCTAAGAAATGGGACATCCATGTAGTGGTGATTGAAAACACCAAGAATATTAATTCAATGACCTATCAACAAGTTTTTTCTCTAAGCTAAAGGCCTATGAATTTGTAATTGATAAGAAATCCAAAGCGGTACGACAAAAAGATGATTCATCATCTAGTAAAAATGTGGTTTTAAAAGCAAAGATAAAAACCAAAAAACTAGAGAGTTCGAGAACCCCCATGCAAAAAATCGGGATGAGCTTGAGGAAAAGCTCGATGGCAAGGAGGTTTGAGACTTAATAGTAGATTTGGAAAATATAAAAGTTATTACGGGAACCACAGTACGGAAAAGAAACCCGAGGGACGGATCAACCGGTAGAAGAAGAAATACACGAAATTTGAGGATCTTCATCCGAAGAAGGACTCAAGTCCAAAGAAGAAAGTGATCGGGATGATGATGCAGCGAGATGCTATAATTGCAAAAAAGAAAGGTCACTTCCAGTATGATTGTCCAGATTTGAGTGCTAAGGAGAAGAGAAAGGCAAGCTAAAAGAGACAAGAAGTTCTCTAGCAAAAAGGCCATGGTTGCAGAAGAAGAACACTCTGAGGAGGGATCTAGCTCTTCAGATGAGATATTCTCAGGCAGTGAAAGTGATGACATTTGTCTGATGGCCATTGAGGAGGTAAACTCTTCTTTCTCTGTTGTTGCTCCTACACTAGCACAAGAGTTTTCAAGTTCCACTGAAAACAGTCATTTTGACTTGATGGATTCTTTTGAGAATCGATGAAGGACTATCTTTGTTTTTTACAAGCGCTAAATAGAACTCAAGAGCATAATAAGGAACCGAAATTTGAAAATCTAAAATGGAAAGACTCTGCTTAATCTTTGAAATCACTTCTCAATTAATGGGAGCTCTTGATGAACTGGATGTTACGAAAGTACAACTCTCGAGAAAGAGAAGTTGATAATGACCCTAATGGGGTTTAGAGAAATCATTTGAAGAGAATTTAATGGGACTAAGTTCAATGACCTCTGAGAAGCATGAAACTCTCAGAATCGTGAGGATAGTGCGGAAAAGTTAACTCTATTGAATAATGCATCTAATGTAATAGATGAAATTCGGAGTTACCGCAATCTGCCACTATAAAAAACGGATGGGATACATTCGGGGAACCTCACAAGGTCATCTGAATCTTCGCATCAAATAGCAAGAAGACAATCTTTGTAAAACCAACATTACCCACACTTCAAATGAAGAAATGCCCAAGGTTTTAGACAAAGGAAAAGGACCTATGGTCTCAAGAAAGCCCGAATGATCGGGTTGGAAAGCCCAAACCTCGGTGAAGGCTAGAAAACGAAAGCACTTTCGATTGAAAAGTTCGAGCAAGTACTTCAAAGCCTCATTTAAGAATGCAAACACGAAAGGCTCCACATTGAACCATCGGAGGAATCCTCGGATGAGAAACACTCAGAGACATTCTCAATCGAAGAGACTAAGTCCTCATTATCTTGAAAGACCAGTTTGAAAGATGCACAACCTGAACCCCCACTTGCCTGGGGAAAGGTTATCGAACCAGTCATCAAAGATTTAGACATTTGCACAAAAAGCCTCAAGCATCCGAACAAAAGGCTGAACCAAAGAAGAATTCAAAAGCCCATGTTCATGCTAAAGCTAGCACACATACGGAAGACCGCTAAGGCACCCAGAGTAGTGAATGTGTATGTTGATGTTTATGGAAGACAAATTAGCCACTCTAAAGTGATTAGAGTTGTCGGGAAGATTTGGATTCGAAAGGTACATCTAACCTTGTAGGACCTACACAAACGGGTACCTAAAAATTGATGTTTTCGGGGAGGAAAACAAGGGCACAAAAGGCGATTAATGATCACATAGCAGCGATGAAGGAGATGAAAAGTCCACGATGTATGGTATCTTGACGGTAGATGTTCAAGACATATGACAGATTCAAGAAGATACTCATTGACTATGTTGAACAAAGAGGCCCTTGAGATCACTTTTGGAGATAACTCAAGGGCGGTGAAGGATATGGAACTTTGGAAATCGACTCGGTTCATATCCATGGTGTTTCATATGTATACGGATTGAAGCATAACTTGCTTTCAATAAGCCAATTGCGTGATAAGGGTTTTAATGTTGAGTTCTCTAAGAACTTATGTTTTGTGAAAGATGATACATCGCGTAAAAGTTTTACTAATCGTACAAAAAAGGAATGTGTATCTTCTTCGATTGGAGTTCAACTCCTAAAGATACATGTTTGGTTGCTAAAAGTTCCACGATACCCAGTTGGTTATGGCATAAAAGAATGAATCACCTAAATTTCAAAAACCACGAACAAGCTTTGCAAGATTAGCTCTTGTAAGAGGGTTGCCTAATGAAGTGTTCAAGAAGGAACATATTTGTGATCGTGCGAGAAAGGAAAACAAATAAAGCATCATTTTAAAAGCAAAGTTGATGTTTCTCTTGATGAGAATACTTGATTCTCGCATATGGATCTTTTGGTCCTATAACACCGAGAAGCACTAATGGCGGGAAATACACATTGGTAGTAGTTGATGACTACTCAAGATATACTTGGGTCATATTCTTTTTCGGTAAGAAAGGGCTTCGAATAAAGTTGCTTAATTCATGAAAAGGCTCGGTATTGAGAAAAATCGAGTGTGGTCAAAATCGATCGACGTTAAACGAACCGAATTTATAAATCATATCATATCGATTATTTATGCAAAACAAATGGAATTTTCATGAAACATCGGTACCGCAAGGACCCCTCAACAAAATGGTGTTCTTTGAAAAGAAGAAGCAGGACTCACGAAAAAAAAGGACAAGGACAATGATAAATTTGGTTTGATATTCCTAAAAGGTTTTAAATGGGTTGTCAACACTTGCATGCTACTCTCGAAGCAGGATCCATCTTTGACCAAGAGTCAAGGCAAAACACCTTATGAGCTTTGGAATGAAAGGAAGCCTCTTGTTTCTTTCTTTTCGTGTGTTTTTGGTTGCAAGTGTTTCATACACAATAATGGTAAAGATCGGGTTGAAAACATTTGATAGTAAAGCTAATGAAGGAATACTCTTAGGATATTCGGAAGTCGGTAAAGCTTTCGAGTTTACAAATTTGTAGGACTCTTATTGTGGAGGAAACACCTCATGTTGTTTTTGATGAATCTACTTGTGTTCGGAAAAGAAGCAGGAACATGATGCAGATGAACCGACTAAGAGGATCACCAGATTAAGCACGAAAGCGAAAAGATAAATCATCCTTTGAACTCCGAAAAAAAGAAGTCGGTCACATCCTATGATTGGAGTGACTGGACTCGAGATAAAGAAGTTGAGGATGGAACTTCGGGATGGTGAGACTTAGGAAAACCAACACTCAAAAGGTGACAATACGAGCAGACACGGTTCGGACTCGGGTATGTGATGCCAATGAAGATGTGGTCACGGTGAGGCAAATTCCGAATCTATCAGCAAAGGGGGAACAAATGTCTCCGACAATGTTCGAATAGAATTTCCCGAGGAAGATGATTCCCTTTCTCCTTTTCCTGTTGTTCCTGAGTTTCTTGGAATTAATCGAACCTAACATTTCAAATGTTGAGGATACTACTAAAGGGGAACATCAAGAAGGAAATGGTTAGATAGTCATCCTACAAGTCGATTGTGGGTGATCTAACCTGAAGGTGTTAAAACAAGAAGGTTCCATGGTGAGAGTGCACTATTCTGCGCTGTTTCCTATCGAGGAGAAAGAACTCTTTTTGAGATTGGTGAAGCTCTACAAGATTCTCATTGGATTCTTTGCTATGCAAGATGAATTTGAATCAATTCTCAAGGAATGAAGTATGGGAGCTAGTAGATAGACTGAAAAGGCACAATGTCATTGGAACCAAGTGGGTTTTCAAGAATAAAAGAGATGAAAACAACAACATTGTAAGAAACAAGGCAAAATTTAGTTGCACAAGGTTATTCCCAAGAAGAAGGCTTAGATTATGATGAAACCTTTGCACTGTTGTAAGACTAGAAGCCATCATATTGTTTCTTGCATATGCTTTACACGGAAGTTCACGATCTATCAAATGGATGTGAAAAGTGCATTTCGAATGGTGTGCTTAAAGAAAGAGGTTTATGTGGAACAACCTCACGGCTTCAAAAACAGAATGACCAAGTTTCTGAGGCTCGGAAAAAAGCTTTGTATGGTCTCAAGCAAGCACCCGAGCATGGTATGATACTCTTTTCGGTTTCTTCTTGACCATGGTTTTTGTCAAATTTGTTGATAGAACTCTATTCAGGATAGAAGATGGGAAGATATCTTCTTGGTTCGGATATATGTTGATGACATCATTTTGGATCTCCAAACCATCGGTTGTGTGAAAAGTTTTCAACAACGATGAAAGGCAAGTTTGAGATGTCAATGATGGGGAGATGAATTCTTTCTAGGTCTTCAAGTGAAACAATCAAAGGAAGGAATATTCATCAACTAGCAAAGTACACCGGAGATCGATTGCCAAATATGGTGTACAGATTGCAATGCGATTAGGATTCCCATGAATACTAACTACAAGATGGATCTCGATTAAGAAGGCAAATCAAGAAGTCATACCGATTATAGAGGAATCATTGGATCATTGCTCTATCTCTCACGCCGACAAGTGGGCGGATATAACATTTCTTTGTTGGGATATGTGCAAGATACCAAGCTAATCCTAAGGCTAGTCACATGGAAGGTCGCCAAAAGATCTTGAAGTATCTTAAGGGCACGATGAATAGAGGATTATGGTATCCGGTGATGATAACCTTGAATTAAGCGGGTTACTTCGGGATCTCGATTATGGAGTTGCGAAATTGACGGGGAAGTCCACTACAGAACTTATCAATTTCTAGGAAGTAAGTCGATATCTTGGTTTTGCTAAAGCAGACCTCAATAGCAACGATCTTATTCATCGGTGAATACACGGGTTGCAGGAAGTCGTTGTGCTTTCGATTCTTTGGCTCGGACAACAATTAAGGGATTATAAAGTTGTAGCCAATGAAGTACCAATATTTTTATGACAATAATAGTGCCATTGCTATTTCACAAAAATCGAAGATTGCACACCGAGATGCAAGCATGTGGATATCGAGACATCACTTCATCCGAGATCATGTCGAGAAAAAGGACTTAAGGATGGGAAAATTCATCGATAAGAGAGTCGATATCTTGACTAAACCTTTTTGAATCAAGATTTCAGAACTTTCGATTGAATTAGGGATGTTAGATCCGGTGTATAGAGTAAAATCTAAAAATTGAAGGTTTTGAGATCATGAAGTTTTTCGAATTTTCGAAGCTCGGGATAAAATAAATCTTGAGGCGAGTCTCGAAACTTCAGTTCTTCAAGGTCGAAGACTTTCAAGAAAGATATTGAATCCATTCAAGATTTTCGATATCATCTTGACATTTTATCAAGGTCGATACTCGATGGACCGATAGAGAGAAATTAGTCTGAAGAAGTAATGACTTCGTCAACTCGTTTATTGCTTAAATGAAGTTTCGATGAATCATTTGCAATAAATACAAAACACCTAAGGAATGTTTTGGGCGGGATCGTTTGAAATTCCGAAGAAGGTCAACAGTCATTTAATGCTCTGTTACATTTCTTGACCAATAAGGATAATTTGGCGGCTTACTTTTCGGAGATCGTCTGTTCGTATACCCGATTAATCGGAGATTAATCTCAACCGTTGCTTTTCACCTAACCAACGCGATTCCCCACGATCTCGAAGCTATATATACCCCAATAAGCCATTCAAGCCAAAATTTTATCAAACCCGTCGTTCCCAAATCCTCTGCAAATAAAAATCCCCTTTACCCAGAAAATCCTAAACCCTAAAATCTTCATTTCTTCAATCAATCTCTAAAAATGGCCCCAACCTTGTTTGAGAGATTAGCCCAAACCAAACAATTTTGCACGAGTTCGTTGTCTCACCTCGATAGCACAACCAACTCAAAGCCGTAAGAGGAGGCTCTGATATGATATGGCTAAACTCACCCCATCTCGTACTTAAACCAGGCGGATCAAAGAGTATGCAAAAAGAGGTAATCAATTCATCGTAATTTGAGGATAGATGAAAGGATGGTATGCATTCTAAGATTCTTGTATCACATTTAAATGATCGTCCAAATACATCGATTTTGAAAGGGAATTATATATTATTCCGAAGAATTTAAATGATGTTTTTGAGCTCTTGTGATAAAGAGAGGATCTGCTATGTATATGTTGGGTAGAGAGCAGGAGTTTTTAGATGGGATTCTTTGAGAATCTGTGGAAATTTGAGGCTACCTTTGCATAAGAGGCACTTGGAAGCCCACAATATCGAGTTTTGATGGATATTGTGAGCAAGAGCATCATGAGCCTTCTTGGGGAGTTTTGAGCGGTCAAGTGCCCGGCTCGGATTGATGGCGATAGAGGCCTCACTCCACCAATGACTTCAAATCGGCTCAAATTTTTGATTCAAATGGTGAGTGAGCAAGCCAAAGTCTTCAAGAAGGTTGGTGGGGGTGATCACGATTAAAAGGCAAGATCCACCATGCAACCAAAATAGCTTATATTTTGGAGATGTGCGAGAGGAGGAGGATATCTTTGCAATTCGACCCCCATTCCTAAGTCGAGGTCTTTATTCAAGCCCATTCTTTGTGAAGAAGCTTGAGCCGTCGAGGGAAGAAGGAAAAAGCGAGAACCGATTTAAATTTCTTTGAAAAGGAGACCCAACAAGCGGGGAAGGCTTTGTTGGAGACAAAAAAAGGAGGAGGGTGAGAAGTTGAAGATGCAGAAACCCTCGCTCCCAAGCCCTTGAAGATTGGTGGTTCTCGCTGATGAAGATGTGATGGTGATTGAAGAGATTCAACTTTGAGGCCAAACCGCTCGAGTTCGCCATTGCAAGTTTTTGGCTCGAGGTTATCTCTAAGGCACAAGAACGGTGAGGAGCGGGTCTTCTCGAGGTGCTTGAGACATCGCATTTCGGATAAAATTTCTCGGGAAATTTTCAAGGAACTCAGGCCTCGAGATTCCTACCAAAGAAGTGCGGCTCAGACATAAGGAAGAGCCAACTCGGAGTCAATCGAGGATATGCCAACTCAGGCCTCGGAACCTACTCGAGATGCAAACCGAGGACTGATCTAGACAACCTCGACAGCTTCTTTGAGACTTCCGGAGCCGAGAATATTCTTGATGAGCTCCCGAGTGATCTCTTTTTGATCCTCGGTGATGCTTCCAATGAACCAGAGCCCAAGATGGATGAAGGGCGAGGGTCAAGATACAGTGGAGGAGCAAGGGGAACGGTTCATTCTTGACCGCTACTCGAGCTCAAAGCTCATACCGACCGCAAGATGTCTTCTTGAGTTAAGGTCATTGTGTTCATCCTCAATCAGACTCTTCCCGAGATGCTTGATATTGTTGCACAGAGGGAAGATGGTGGAATGAGGAGAACGACCTTCTGGACCGACTTCTCGGGGTTCATGAGGACAAAGCTCGGGGATGAAAAACTCCGATTTTGATGAAATGTGGTTGAAGAAGATAGCCGAGAGGAGAGTTCTTGAAGTTGGTGCCCCTAGAAATGGAGACAAATCTCAAGATGGAGATGAGGACCAACAGGAGATCTTGAGGATGGATCTCGGATGGAAAAGGAAACTTAAGTACGATCAACTTGGAAATCGGTCAACCTCATCTTCGGGTTAGCACTCTTTAGGTACCTTTTGGCACTATTAACAATTATGCCAAAGTTCTTTGAAAAGTTCTATCTTTAATTCCTCAATTGTCGATAAAGACCGAGGCTCGATTGAGGCTGGGCTTCGGGATGAATCCAAGCTTCAGGATGATCAAATAAAGAAGGTGCGAAGGTTCTGAGATCGAGCCTCACTCCTTGATGGAGAAAACTTGAGAAGGTTGAGCCAATGATGAACAAGATTGCTCAAATGGAAGAAACATTGGCGCCCAAGCTCGAGAAGATGGAAAGTCTTAGTCACTCTTGAACTGGTGCTCGTCCAAAACACTCGACCTCCTCAGATGACCTCCATGGAAGATAAAATTGAATGAAAACCGGGGAGGAGTCAAGCTCGATCTTTGAAATAAATGAAAGCTTACCAGGAGTCAACCGCATTTCTAGAGGTGAAATTGACAGAGAGGAATGAAGTGATGATTAAATCTGTTGTTGAGGAAATGAGCTCAGTGCTCATGACCAAGATGATCGAGTTGTTTAAAGAAGCTCTCTCTGGCCAATTTGCCCATTTATCCGAAGAATTTTTACGTGGGCTAAGAACCATCTCGGGTGAGGTCGAAGATTTAACAAGATTAGGGAGAAAGGTGAGAGGTTTTGTGCCAAAGCAAAGAACAATATCACATGGACCAAAGCCTCTCCGGGCTTCTTCCAAATTACGGTGCAAGAAGGGGAAAAGAAAGGTGAAGACTTCAGAAATTATTCGCACGTCTTTTTTGAAGAAAAAGGCTCGAAAAGATTCAAATGTATAACCTATCCAAAGCCTTTAAATGAAGTCGGCTACTAACAAGATGAAGTTATTTTCGGTGGAGAAACTATCTACACTCGAGTTTCTGAGGAAACCATGCTTGAAGTTGCAAGAGAGAAGCTGAGTGTTAGAGCTAAGGTTGGAACAAGCCCATGTTCTATTTGAATTGCCTATGAAGAGGAAAGCCTTGGGCATTGTTCAACCCGAAGAGCAAGCTTTTCGCGAAGGCTTCTAAGCAATCGCAGAAAGCTAATGCGGATGAAGATGAAGAAGAATCGAAGTCTCAACCTCGGAAGAAAGTCTTCAACACAAGAGATGCTCAAGACACTCCGGATAGAACAAGCTAAGAAAGTTCTTTGCCCGGTCTCGGTAGCGTCTGTGATCGAAAGAAGATAGACGAAGAGCAGAAGCGAAGGAGTGAATTCAAGAAGTTTGCGAGCAAGAGGAAAGGGACATCAAAAGCACTGAAGTGGCCACACGTTGACAAATGGATGCCTATCAAACTCAACAATAAGTGGGAAGAGTTCAAGAGAACCTTCTGGTTCTATTATGATGTGCTAGGGGAGTGGAGAGGGAAAGCTCGGATCGAGAATGAAGTTGTTCATTGAATATCTCCTAACCTTCTATCCAAAATATCTCCAAAGTTGGATGAACCTTGCGGATGAAGGAGAGGTACAAATAGTAGCCCCTGGTCCATATTCCTACCCTCCTCCAAGACTTGGTAATGGCTTGGTGAATGAGAAGGTCATTACTCAAGAAATTGCTCGATTATCTTTGGTTAGTTGGGTTTGACAGAAATGATCCAGGATATCATTAAGGAGAGAAATGAAGTGAAGAAGAGGTATTTGAATGTTCAACCCTGGAGGTGCCTTAATGAAGTTGAAGAAGAAGCAAACTAAAAGCGGAAGGCATGAAGAGCCAAATCAAGATCAAGACTCGAAAGATTACGTAATCTTTAAATTTTTGTCTTTTTGATTTTGTTGATAAGACTCATTGTAATCTGTAATGGTATACCAATCATCAATGAAAACTTATCATTTATGCTAAAAAGATAATATCTCATTATCTTATTTACATGTCTTTTACATTTGATATGCTGAATGAATGTCTCTGAATTAACTGTTTAAGTATTTGGTGATGAACTATTTAAGAAGTTTCATTACTGAAGAAATTATTAACTGTTGGGAGATTCTCTGAAATTATTAAGAGATTCCCTGATTAGGAAATTGTTGGGAGACAACCAATCTTGTAATAGGATAAACTGAAACCTGAGTATAGGTTATATATTTGTAACAAGATAGGTTTTGGCATCATCAAAAAGGGGGAAATTGTTGGGAGATGAATTTAATAAAAGATATATGATTTTGATTAAGATCCCAAAACCCCTAAGTATGACATGTTCAGAATGATCTTGATAGTTGAGTCAGGATTCAGTTTTAGAGTATTCAGGATGTTATCTGCAAAATGTATAGTCAGCAGATATAGATCAGGATAGGTTTTGAAGACTCTGAAGAACTCAGTATGTTTTCGGAAGAAACCGGTTTGAAGATGAAACTGAAGTTTGAAGACTCAAAGAAGAAATCGAGAATCAAGACTTCGAGAAATCGAGAATCAAGACTCAATGTGAAATCGAGATCAAGACTGAAAGAGGATGATCTTGAAATGGCGAAGACTCAAAGATGAAGACTCAATATATCAGTCAGTATAACTATAAAGACTCAGAAGACGCTGAAGACTCAGAAGACTCTAAAGACCAAGATCAAGACCGAGAATCGAAGATCAAGAATCGAAGGCACACGAATTACCGAAGACTCAAGAATCTTGAATGTCCGAAGATAAACTGAATGTTCTGAGGCACTGAATATATCTATCTGAAGGATGCAATACCGAGAAGATCGTGATTCCTTAGATAATGGATATTTGCCAAGACATTCAAATGCAGACAAAAGGAACTAAGTCAGAAGCGTTGTTAAGGTTATATCAAACTCAGAGTTTGTAACCAAAAGAGTCGTTGAAGGTGTCTACCTTTGGCGGAGACAAAATCAAAAAGAGGAAGACAAAGTGACATCATACCGACATTTTGTGATGTGGTCAACTGAAAAAAAGATGTCGGATGTACAAAAGTTCATTTGCAAAAAGTGAAGATTGGTACATGAAAGGCTATTGCCTAAAAAACGTGTTAGGGAGTTTCAAACTCTAAATATAGCCGTTCCTCACACACCATAAGAGGAAACTCAATTTATCTCTCCAGCGGATAGTTTTTCAAAGTGACCTTGGTGTATGCCTATAAATCTTGGTGGTGACCCTCTACATTGTAAGGTTTCACGGAAATTTATCTTAACTCAAGAGCTCAAACTTATTATCGCAAGTTGAAGCACTCAAAAACTTAGAATTTCCCAAGTGCTTTTATATTGAATGAGCTCACTAAACTAAGCCTAGCTTGATAAGACATATCCAGAAGCTTAGTCGAGATATCCTAACCCTTTACATTGTACTTTATTGTAAAGGATATCTCATCCTAGTTGAAACCAACCGGAGAAACCCCAAACCCTTGAGAAGGTAGTTGGAGTGTGTTTGTTGGTGAGAAGAGTTGTAAAGAGTTAGTAAAAACAGCGGAGTAGTGAAAAACTCTAGAGGAGAGAAGTTAGTAAGCTACAGAGGTGGTCTGAAAGCTTGTTTGTGTTTGAGTTGGTAAACCACGGAGGTGGTCAGAAAAACTCAAGGTCGGGTTGAGTAAGTAAACTACGGGAGTAGTCGTAAAGCTCGAGGCGGAGTTGAGTAAGTAAACCACTGCGAGGTAGTCGTGAAAGCTCATAAGTGATTAGTGAATTTCTCGAGGATCGAGAGAGAGTGGACGACGAGGAGCTTGAGCCTCGAACCACTATAATTCTTTGTGTTGTTTTGCTTTCTTTTCTCAGGTTTTATTCATTGCATTGACACGAATTTGAAAGCATACTTTTCAGCGATATTGATTGGAACCAATCCACTAAAGTTGCATAACCGAATCGACCCTAATCACTATTCCATTGAAAGGTTTTAAAGAAAGCTTAAAACAAGTATAAACTAAAGGCCAACCATTTTAAGACATCGAAAGTAAATTTAGAAATGATAGTTACCAAACTGAACTTACTCTTACGGTTCAAGATAAGTTAGTTATCGATCCAAGAACTTCAGGATCTCGACACTCAGGACTCGGTTGGGATTATCGAGGTATCCGAAAGCATTTCGGGATCTTTGTCTCGATGAGACTTTGACTTCGAGTGATTTGTGCTTCTCGGGACCCTAATCTTGAGATTATCATTTAAAGCCGACCTCGAAGAAAAAGTTTTAAGAACACTGAACAAGTGTATTCCCCCCCATACACATGTAAGACTCGTTTGCACCAGGACCAACATAACGCTTTAACAAATTTATTAAAAATTAAATTCACACAAAATCCCAAAAAAGTACTACAAATAATATTTGAAATTCTCTCTCTTAATTTAAATAGAATTTTTATTTATAGGTAGTTGAAGATTGTCGTCCACCATCACTATTTCCCGCTGCTCAACTCGTTAACCTGGAATGTTAATAATTGGGGTGAGTATGCAAGCACACTCAGTGGGAATAAATTATTCAGAAATTTAAATGCAAGTATAAACTACAAGATATACAAGTCAAATAAAAGATTCAAGTGTAACTTTGTCAATAGTAACTTTGCTAATTTTGCAACATAGGTATTGAGCACTGCGAGTTAAACCCGAAGACCCGTCGGTCTTGGACCACATAAGGGCCCCTGGCTCTTAGACTTTGCCAAACACGGTATACTCGAAGACTCGAGGCCCCTGGACCTCATTAGGTCCCCTGGCTATTAGAATAATATGGAATAATAAATTTAAACAAGCATCTCAAGAAAATTATACATTACAGTTAAAATTGAATAATCTTGCACACTCTACGATATTACTATAGAGTTTAGAGAAATTAAATCCCCACCTTGTATAAATGTTGCGGATGAAATGAACACAAAAGTCTCAAATCTTATTCCTCGAGGTAACCGTTAACGATGTTTAGTGCAAAACGACCGTGGAAAAAAATGATACTTTGTGAAGATGAATGACAAATTTTAGGGTAAATTGTCCAATAAATAGATTTATTAAATTGGGCTTAATTTTTAGTTTGAGCTTGAGTGAGATAAAATAAGGACTTGAATTAAAAGAGAATTAGAACAATAATATTTAAATTGGGCTTTAAATACTTATCTCAATAATATATAAACTAGTGTAGAACCCGTGTATTACACAAGATTTAAAATAAATTAAATATTTTAAGTTATAATATTATATTCTACTACGATATTTATAATATTACCTTTGTTCAACACGGACCGGATCCAGACTGTAATTATTACAATTAAATATCCCAACAATCGATTCGACCTTCTTGCTGCACCGTTTGCAAGCGTAAAAGAACCAATTATAATTGGTTATTAGCTTGTGAACCATCACAATGGACACTCAAAATGTTTCTTGCGTATATTGTTGTTAAATATATAAAATAACAAAAAGTAAGATTTCTACATATGACCATTAAGAATATGATTATGTAAGTTACCTCATCAATTTCGTATAGCTCAGCAAGATCATTAATTTCAGTATTTGTTGTGAAATCAACATATTATGGTTGAGGACTTCGGTTCGTCACACTTGATTTAAGGGGTGGGGGGGGGATCTTAATAAAAATGTGTCCCATCCCAATTGTTAAAAATATAATTGAAAAAGTAAATGAACGTACAACACCATAAATTTTTAAAATTTTAATTTTAAATATGTTATTTTATCTTCTTATGAACTCATCAACTTTCGAAATATAGCATTAATGTTGAGGCAACTCATAAACATGGAATTTGACACTTTTTTAACTAATAAAAAAAGTTTGAAAACATAAATTTAACACACATTATTTATATTAAAGTAAATCAATATAAATATAAATATAAATATACAATGAGAGATGTATAGTATATTTAATTACCTCTTGATCGATTAACGACCCTGGCGCATTGAAGAACAATCATCATAGGTTAGATGGATAATCCTTCTCGTATTTCAGAATTTCATCATAAAAATCTTCCCAAAGTGTGCAAGTAATTATGGCCTGGAAAATAAACAAAATGTATTAAGTTACTAAGTATATTCCAATAAGGAATTCATAAGATTAAAAGCATAATTTAATGGGTTACCTTTCATCCTCCAACTCTATGTTAATTTTCTTTTTATTGGTGCCTTTAACATCAACTGTCTCGACATTAAAAATTCGAACCACGTATCCAATTATATCTACAAATACAAAAGTATGAATTTAAATTGTGGCTTATCAACTTTATTTGTAGATTAGATAATTATGAAATATGTGATTTTTTGTGATAACTCGTTATCCGGCCCAAAGATCGACTACTCCGGAGGACTAGATCCCCCCCGAGCGGGGGCCCCACTTCAAGCCAGAGCAGAGCTTTGTATGGACTGGTCATCTCAAGAATTGATCGCATCTAAGGGATTTCACACCTGAAACCTAGAGATGAGCACACTCCTAAGTCCTAAGTCTACACCACTTGGACAACCATTCGGGGTTATTATGAAATATGTGAATGCATAATATGTTTTACAAAGTGTTTACATTAGAGAATAACATCTTGTTGTCTAGACTGCCTTTGTATTTCATCAAAAGAAGTGAAATCATATTCAGACTTTTGAATCATGAATCCTGAGCCTCTTTGCATGTTGGTATGATTATGGAATCACAATTTGTATGGATGTTTTGTCGTCAACATTGTCCCTCCATTATGAGCTACACTAACATTCGATATAGTGTAGAACAATCCTTGTCAAAAAATGGGTTCGAACTTCTTGATAAGCTTCCTGATGATTGTTGCTCCAATCTTGGTTCCTATAAATATATATAAATTGTTATTCCTTAAAATAAGACATGGTTGATAAATAATAGTAAAGAAAAAATCAATAATTATTTAAATAAATAATAGAATATCTGCTCATCCATTAAGATGTGTTCTAAATAATTTTGTTGATTCAGCTCGAACTCATCATGAACAATCCAGTAACGAAGAATTTTCACCCTGATATTCCAGGTTTCTTTCTCCGGAATTATTGTTGATACCGCAGAGTAGTTATATGCCTGAATCTATAAAGATGATAAAATGTAATTAAAATACTTAAAACAATAATGATAAAGAATTTGATTACAAATAATAAATCATTCATTCAATATATATATATATATAATAATAATAATAATAATAATTGAAAACCATATAATGTATCGATTACATGAAAGATAGAAAATCTTATCACGTACATATATAGGGGATATATTTATGTGTGATGTTGACGTATCAATATAAACTAAGCGTAAAGTATGCAATTAATGCGTCAACAAAATGATATGTAAAGTTCAAATATAAAACTTATGGAAATGTTGACCAATTAGAATACATTAAGCATAAATTATGCAATTAATTACATAATTTAGATAAATGATTTATCATAATTTTAAGAATGAAAAAATTGACTTGTTGAAGATCCATGATTGATCAAAAGTTCAAATCATGGTATTAAGATCAATCAGAAGTAAATCAAAATAAATTAAATATAATAGATACGAAAGTTTGAATAAATAATTCATATATAATTTAGAAACAAAAAAAGGAAAGAATTATTTTCATAAATAATAATGTGTGTATTAATTCTGGTACATCCAAACTCACACGTGTGATGATTTTATTTCAACTATTCCTTATTAAAATTCTAATAATAATTAATTTAATTTAATGATTTCAAGATTGATCAACTATTCCTTATTAAACGTGTGTGAATGACGTGCGACGATGATGAACATCGAGCGTCTGCATGCGGGTAGGGGCGACGCATGAACGACAATAAGCGAGGTTAAATGGCGAGAGTGGAGTTGCTGAGTGCGTATGTGTGACGACGGGCAGTGATGTAGGATTTAACAACGGCGATCGCTCGAGATTTAACAGCGAGCGTGGAGAGGATGTGTGAGGGTAGGGACGATAGTGAGCGGCAATGTAGGGTTTAACTTTAGAAAAATGGGTAGAGGATTTGGAAAGGCCGACATGTGAGATATTTTTTTAGAATAATAAAAAATATGAAAAGGTGGAGAAATACATGTGGCATACATGTTTACAAAAAAAGACACGTGTGTATTCAATTTATTCTCACAGCGACATATAGGCTAAATAATTGTAGAGGCGACACATCAGCAAAAACACTTTCCTATTAGTGTATAGGGGGATTGTTCGATTAATTGTACACCCCTAATTAATAGCATATTAAATTATCCATGTGAAAAAGATCCGTGTACTAAAGTTCAGAGCCTAGAAAAATTGTAGCAACCATCTTTTAGAATAATTTGGAGGATGATACAATATCTTTGAAACCAATAACGATGAAGGAAACACTTATAGCATTTAGAACGGTTCACAACATTCTGGTGCAATTTGAGAACACTCGAATGATTAGATGGGATAAGAAATGTTTGAGGTAAATTTAAGTTTTTAACAAGAGAAGCAATGAACAATGAATTCTTATTTTAAAAAATTGTCCTAGTTATTTTTGTAAAAAGAAATTATTAATTTATTATATATATGGGCAAAAAATTTATATAGAGTTTTTTTTGAAAAATTATTATTTTATTTTTATTACAAATAAATTTCTGATGACATTACTGACAGATAGTAAAAATAAAAAAATAAAAAAATTAACGATGGAAATATTTTGGTCGGTAATTACCGATGAATTTTCCAATGATTTTTAAAAAAAATCTATAACATTACCGACAAGCTCCCGATGAATAACAAAAATAAAAAATAATTATGAAATTACTGACGAATTTACTGACGGATTTTAAAAATTGAAAAAAAAATATACAATAAAAAATTGAAAATAAAATACAAGTTATAATATTTCGGTCAAGAATATACACAAAACAAGTCAGTGTCCTAGATATCTAGATAAATTTAATTTTGAAAAATAAATTGTTTCGCATAATGGTGTTCTACTATATTTTTTCGATTATGGTGCATTCATATTCTAATTACTTATAATTAATAATCTAGAGTTCATATATATACAAAGAGTTAGTCTCATATGCATTACATAATTGATACATGCAGAGTTAATATAACTTAAAGGGGTAATTACTCTTACGTACCATCTTAAGAGTGGTCTTACTATAAAGTTCATGACTTTTTAGGTCTTACTCTTAGGTGCTAAAATTTGAACAAAATGTCTTAATTACCCCTATAGATTTTAAATTGGGTCAATAATGTGTTGAAATTGATGGTAGTGTGCAGGTTTTAGACTTTACTAATTTTTTTTATTTATCATACCCTTTATTTAATTAATTTTTTTTAGTAATAAAAAATTAACCCAATTTTTTTAATCATTTGTCCTTTTAATTTTGCACATTTGTAAAATATTATGCTCACTTGTAAAAATTTATGCACAATCTAAATTTTATTTAATTATGCACACCCGTAAAAAATTCTGCACATAGGTATAAAATTCAACACACCCCAATTTTTTTTATCATCTGTCTTTTTTTTTAATTAATTTTTTTCAATATTAAAATATTTGCCAAAAAAATTTCACATTCATTTCTATAGTAATTGCATATTCGTAACCATTTTGCACGCTTGTAATAAAAATTGCACTTGCACACACGTGATAAAAATTGCACTCCCGTGATAAAAATTGCACACCCGAAATAAAAAATAAAAAGTGCACACCCGCAATGAAAATTACACGCCCATAATAAAATCTGAAAAATTTTACATCAATAAATAATTCCATTTTGCACTTGCATTTACACCCTAAGATATTTGGGGTGTCCAGAAAGCCAAAACCTTAAAATCCAAAAAAATAGTCACTGATTTTGATTTACAACAATGCTGCCAACACTCAACCCCTAACCACTCAACACCCACCGAACATCAGCCGGCCAAAAAACCAAAAAAAAATCACCGAACGAACCCCCTCCCCCCTGTTGTAGCCATAATAATCGGCCATCGACCGTATGACGAATATTGATGATGTGGCAACCATGGTTTAGCAAAGAAGGTACAAAAGTTTGAGGTCGACCCAGAGGGGCGACTCAAGTAGCGATCAAGGAAGGAGATGAGTCGAGCTCGCCAGGGCGAGCGGCTTCTCCGAGGTCAGCCAATGAAGGACGAAGACGAGTCGAGCTCGCCTAAACAGGCGACCTCCTTCAAGGTTGTTCCGTAGGCGAGGTCGACAGGTGTGTCAAAACGAAGACAAGCAAGGAAAGTGGATCAAGGTAGAGATTCGGTATTTATTATGGAAAATAGAAGATCTTGCATATCTGTTGTAGATTCGGACGAAGATTTAATATATCTTGTATTCCACTAATTAGAGGGCCCATTTAGAGGCCCATTAGGGTTTTCATCTTTGTACCCTGCAATCGTTATAAATAGGGGACAAACCCCAAGAGAAAAAAGGGGGAGACGAAAATACATAGGAAAAAGATAGTAAAATATCCGGCCAGATGCCCCAGGGACGTAGTCATACGAATTAACGGGTCAACAAGTACATTTTCATTGATTATTCATTCATTATACATTAATTGTTTGTTTGTGGCTTAGATGTAAAATCTAGGTGACAACAATTGGCGTCGTCTATGAGGAACTTATAACAGATTTGACTACATATTTGTTAGGACCCAAAAATAAGAAATCTAGATAAAAAACCCTTGTTCATCCAAAAAACCAAAAACCCATCCACAAATCTCACGAACAGTGAGAAACCATTCATACACCCTTAATGTTTACAAAAAAAAGAAATGGAACCCAAATTCCTAATCCACCAACTTCCAAGCCAGTTTCTGAATCAAACTTTCTGCATCTAATTCATCAAAGATCGATGAACCTTATACATGAATCTTGCTAAAAACCTTTGAATCAAAGGTCAGCCCACAATACACACTGCAAATTTGATGTTGTCTTCCAAACAATCTGCACACCATATTTACACACCAGCGAACAGTCGTTGTTCTTCACCGGCGATCGCCAACAGGAGGATGAAGATCATAGGTAAACATCGCTCGTGGCCTTTGGCGAATCGTCATAGTGTTTTTCCATCGCACAGCCTCTGCCCCGAAACTCCGCCACGAGTATACAACACCTGCTCGGAAGACGCACCACCGCTGAGCTCACCCCACTGCGGATCCCAAAGAATCACCACAACATCGATATAAGAGACCGACGAGGTCCGCCAGATGCCAGAGCTCCACCGAGCACAGGAAGTCTTGCGACTCGCTGCCTGAAACGGGGCGAACCATTACCGCACCGCTGTAATGACAGCGTTCCACCACACCACCGTCGATGCCAGGTCAGAAAAACGGCGGGGCCTGCATGACCTAGCCCAACTTATGGACCCGGGGCCTCATGAAGGTTCCCAGATTTTGTCTGCTAAATTTGTACTGCAATAGCCGCACCTCCGAATCGAGTGCAAGAGTCAAAGGCTATTCACCGAAAACTCCATCGAATCGTCAAAACTGTTGCCTCAGTTATCGGCTCTACCCCAATTCAGCGCCCAAGGAAACGACACGGTCAAGATTGGACCTAATCTTCCGCTGCATTGTCTATGTTGTCATCAGATAAACTTGAATCAGAATCTCTGTTAGTCTCCTCCACAAGGCCTAGCCACTCAGCTTCAATATCTATATTCTCATCAAATATAATATTATCCAACAACTCATCACCACTTGAACAATGACTCTTGAAATCAGAATCACACTCCTCTTCATCTTTCTCTATCTGTGTCATAATTGTCTTCCAGACAACCTATATTCTCCTCTTCCTCAGTTGCCTCTATCCACTCAATTCCTTTTACAAATCTACCTCTTCTTTATCTACCCCACCAACAACCCCCTCACCATCCTCATCTGGTTCTACCCCCTCACCCTCATCATCTGCTTGCATCCCATTATCATAATCATGATGAACTTGAGGTTGATACACTGGTGGGAAGTCATTAGGTTTAGTGATCTCCACTTGTTCTACATTAGTTACTTCTACCTCAATAGGTTGGGACATTGGTGGGAAGTAATCCATGTTGTTGGGATTACTATTGAATTCATCCTGTATCTTTTCATAGTTCTGAAGTCCTTCAAAATTCTCTAGTATCACACCAAACTCTTGCTCAGGGCCATCTCTAAAGGCACTCATGTAAAAATGAGATACCCTTTCTATAGCAGCATTGAAAATTTGTTCAATATCAAATGCACCATAAATAGCGTTGAACTTCCCCATTTTAGCTAGCCCATAATACACCTTGGTTCCACTGTACCCCAGCTTAGACATCAAATTATCCAAATAATCAATATCTACCCTAGTTATATCAACAAAATCAAATGCACCTATTGTGCCTCCCAAATATTCTAAATTTCCTAAATAAATTTTACGCAGTGCTCTCCCATGATGCATTTTAATAGTATACAAAAATCTTCATTTGCCTACATTAGAACAAAAAATCAAAAGTTCAGCAAATGCCTAATTTCAGAACAAAAAATCCAAAATGAAGGAATGCCCAAATGCCCTAATTTTCAGTAAAATCAAAATGCACAAATGCCCTAATTTTCACCAAATGCCCTAATTTTCAAAATTTTGGTGGAAATTGAAGAAAACATACCCTAATTACAGACTTACCATAATCGGGGGCTCCAAGGTATACAAGCTCCTTACTACGAAAAAGAAAGGTGGAATATATGGATTAGGCGATGGTCTCTGACTAATTCTCACTGACGAAGATGGGAGTATGTTCTCCGCTTCGGTTCTTAGGTTTTTGAGTCTTGGTGGTCGGTTTTTTTTAATGTTTGGGGTTTTTCTGATCAGAGGGTTTTTGGAGAGGGGGCTTGCCTTCTTCCTCACGAGCCACGCGATTTCTTGTTCCATTATTCAGTGGGTAACATGATGGCAGCAATTTACGCGGCGGAGGGAGGAATTAGGGTTCGGTTTTGGGGAAGAATTCTTTCAAAGTGTGAAGAATAATAAATTTGGGAAAGAAACGGTTATTTTATTCTTATTAAAAAAAATTATTTTTTTAACGTTTTGGTGATGATGCGCGTATTGCGGATCTTGCTTTTCCAATCGCGGGACCAAATATGTCAAAATTTTCGGCTAAGGTTTGGAACAAAATCTTTAGGGGGTGTGTCCTGTGGGACCAAGAGCACAAAAAACTCACCTTTTATATGTTGGTGAGTGTAACGTTATAGGGTTTGTTCAGATGGTTACGATACGTTTGGAACCATGTGCAATTCGAAAGACAAATATTGTAACTTACACGTTTAGAGAGACACGCAGAGATACTTTTTCTAGCGATTGCTGATACCTTTCTGATTTTGTTTGCTCTATTTTTTGTTCGTAATTCAGTAATTATATGGAGCATTACTCAGTTCGATTCAAGCAAGATATAGTGCTGATATCGTTGCTTTCAATCATTATATCCTGGGATACAAGTGTCCTACAATTCACTAGCATCGAGAGTGAAGGATATAATTATTTTATGAAAATCGTGTTCGACACGAGCCTCAATTATTCATGATCATTCATTTTTGTTATTTTTCAGTCATTTTCAGAGCATCCCACCTTGATGCAACACCATACGTGTTGCAAGAGGGTGAGACTATGTCTCGATACTCAGGATAAATTCTGGAGAATACTTTATATTTTAGTAATCAAACGTGTTCTTATAATGAAAAGTTGAACACCTATTTATGCTAGAATTAGAGAAACAAGAAGGGGAAATCCTAGGTCTTGATGCCCAAGTAATTTTTGGAGACCAAGTAAATTTTGATGACCAAGGAAGTTTTATTTGCAGAAATTATAATAATTAAAAGTAAATACGTATAATGTATAGAAAATGTGGAGGCGATGAATCAATCTACATCATCCTTCCCCTTCTTGGTGAGATTCATCCTCAAAATCTAGATGAATCATTCTAGAGAAAAGTGCGCAGACGAGCCGGAACACCAAAGGATGAATCTTAAGTGAATAATTCTAGAGAAAAGTGTGCAGAAGAGATGGAATATCCTTGCACTAACGATTGTAAGACATAATAATCTTTGAAAAATCATTTGTGGTGTGTGCGTGACCCAAAGTAATGAGACAATAAACAAGTGGAGGTTTCAATGAAGTGAAAAAAAAAACTATCGTTAGTGATGGAAAAATGATAGTCTTTAATTTTAGGCTAAAATTCCAATTTTGGCCCAACTCCCTCATTACCTTCGAAGTCATATAGAGGCCCATGTAGATCATCCTCCTCAAATTTAAATAAAGACCCATAAACGACAGACTGCTCTTTCTCTTTATCGTAAATAGGTGGCCCATCATATAATGGGGACCCACTAAAATTATCCAATCCATCAGTAAAAATAAAAGGCTCAATTCTCTAAATCTTCAGAAAAATCTTTAGGCTCAATTTCACACATATAGGTATCAGGTACGATTTTCACATCACATGCATCAAGCCCATATAGCTCAACATCTTCGAACATACCAAAAAAATTACGCCAACATTAGGGGGCCTAATTTGATATGGCAGGTGGGACAAGGCTGGTGATGATTGGAGCGGGGCAAGGCGGTTGAAGGAAAGTCGGGAATCTTTGGATTGCGATCATGGTGAACAGATAACGATGGGTAGAGCGGGGCGGTGATGGGAAGTTGTGCGGCGGCGGCGAGGGCGTAGGAGCGATTCTCGTTAGACTAAACCGCGATGGAGGAACCTATGTGTTGCGACAGGAGGTGTAACTGGTTGAATCTCGATTGGTAAACCGTGTTCCCATTGATCTGGTTCAAGGCTAGGTCTTGTATGCACCTGGGTGCACCGTGCACTCATGATGCATTTTAGAAGCGTGCAACTTGTTATGCTGAAAAGTGCAACTTATTTACCCAAAAAATGCAATTGTTAATATAGGAACATAGTTGCATGTTTCTGTTTGGAATAGTTGCACGTTTATGTTTTGTATAGTTGCACCCTTCTAAAATACACTATGACTGCACAGTGCACCCGGGTGCACATGAGACCCACTCCTGGTTCAATCAGTGGTAGATAAATTGATGGTGGTGTGTGGATGGTGGGGCGACCGAAGTTGGGCGGCGATGGTGCATGGGCATCCAACCGGATGTTGAAGTCCTGTTTTAGGCGCTGAACCAATTCTGTGATACGAGTCAATTCCTCAACTTTGGATTCGAGGCACATTGACTCGAATCTGAGATACATACTGTCAACAGAAGCGTACTGACTCTGAATACCAGATGATGCAGCGCGATACGCATTGTAAGGGAGTGAGACTACGCCTCGATGCTCAGGAGAAATTCTGGAGAATACTTTATACTTCAATAATCAAACGTGTTCTTACAATGAAAACTAAACACCTATTTATACTAGAATTAGAAAAATAAGAAGGGAGAATCCTAGTTCTTGATGCCCAAGTAATTCTTGGAGACCAATTAATCTTGGTGGCCAAGTAATTCTTGGAGACCAAGGAAGTTTCGTCTGCGAAAATTATAATTATTAAAATAAATACGTATAATATATGGAAAATGTGAAAGGCGATGAATCTTTCTACATCACACCTACATTATATTTATATTATCTTAAAGTGAAAAATTAATACATAGTCCTTTCATCTCTAATTCAAAGACGCGTTTACTGTTTGTACACGTTTTCGCGAGCGAGTTTTGTATTAGTAATTGAAATGATAAAGTGATTTTTAAGGAGGGGTATGATAGATGGGCTTTTGGAGAGAGTTTTATATTAGTAACTAAAATGATAAAGTGGTTTTTAAGGAAGGGTGGACTCATATATCATACCCCTCCTTAAAAGTCACTTTATTATTTTCAATTGCTAATACAAAACTGTTGGTCCCGGTGCAAACGAGTCTTACACGTGTATGGGGGGGGAATACACGTGTTCAGTGTTTTTAAAACTTTTCTTTTACTGAGGTCAGCTTGGGTCAGGTTGACCTGATGATTTGGTCCTGAGAAGCACAAATCGCTCTGTGTCAAAGTCTACCTGAGACAGTGATCCTGAGCTGCTTTCAGATACCTCAGATAATCCCAAGTGATCCTGAGTTTTCAGAGATCCTGAGTTGCTTGGATCAGATAACTAACTTACTGAACCCTCAGAAGAGTAAGCTCAGTTTGGTAACTATCTGTTCTAGCTACTCAGATGTGCGGAATGGTTGGCCCTAAGTTTATACTCGTTTTAATGCTTTTGCTGAAAACCTTCCTTTCAATGGACTAGTGATTAGGCTGTGATTTAATTCAGATGCAACTTCAGTGGATTGATTCCAACTGAATATCAGTGAAAATATGCTTTCAAAACAAAGTAATGCAACAGATAAATCAAGCAAAACAGAAAGCAAAGAACACAGCAAGTTATAGTGGTTCAGAGACTCAAGCTCCTACGTCCACTCTCTCTGATCTCTTCAGAGAAATTCACTAAACACTTCCTAAGGCTTTCTGACTACCTCTGTAGTTTACTAACCTTTCTAATTTTGAGCTTTCTGACTACCTCTGTAGTTTACTAACTCAAAACTCACACAAGCTTTCTATCTATTCAAGATAGATTACTCACTTCTTCTCTAGAGCTTTCTGACTACCTCTATGTAGTTTACTAACTCTTTACAACTCCAATCTCACCAACAATCACACTCAAACTACCTTACAAAGGGTTTGGGGGTTTCTTGGTTGGTGTCCAACTAGGATGAGATATCCTTTACAATAAAGAACAATGCAAAGGCTAGGATATCTCGACTAAGCTTTGGATATATCTTATCAAGATAGGCTTAGTGGAATGTGCTCTCTTCGATTTAAAGCACTTGGGAAATTCTCGGTTTTTCGAGTGCTTCAACTTGCAATAATAAGTTTGAGCTCTTGAGTTACTTATAAATTTCCTCTAACCTTACAATGTAGAGGGTCACCAGTATTTATAGGCATACACCAATGTCACTCTTGAAAACTATCCGTTGGAAGAGATAGCTTCTTGAGTTTCCTCTTATGGTGTGTGAGAAACGGCTATATTTAGGGTTTGACACTCCCTAACACGTTTTAGGCAATAGCCTTTCATGTAGCCGGTTATCACTTTTTGCAGTCTGGAACATAGTACTTCTGACATCTTTTCAGTGACCTGTCGCTGTCAGTGTCAGTATGGTACAGTGTTGTCTTCCTCTTTTTGACTTTTGTCTCCAGTTAAAGGTAAACACTTTAACGGCTCTTTTTGGTTACATTCTCTGAGTGATATAACCTTAACAACACTTTGTCTTAGTTTCTTTTGTCTGCATTTGAATGTCTTGGCAAATATCTATTTTTCTAAGGAATCGCAATCTTCTCAGTATTGCATCCTTCAGATAGATATATTCAGTGCCTCGGAACATTCAGGTTTATACTGAGCATTCAGTACATTACTGAGTCTTCAGTAATTACTGTGCCTTCAGTATTCTTCAGTCTTCAGTCTTCTGTCTTCTGCGTCTTCAGAGTCTTCTGAGTCTTCAGAGTCTTCTGAGTCTTCAGGGTCTTCTGAGTCTTCTCAGATATTCAGACTGATATACTGAATCTTAATGCTGAGTCTTCAGTTCCTTAGTTTCATACTGAGTCTTCAGTATCTCAGTTTCACACTGAGTCTTCAGATTCTCAGTTTCTTACTGAGTCTTCAGAAACTTCAGTTTCTTCAGAAACATACTGAGTCTTCAGAATCTTCAGATCCTAACCTGATCTATATCTGCTGACTATACATTTTGCAGATAACATCCTGAATACTCTAAAACTGAATCCTGACTCAACTATCAAGATTATCTTAAACATGTCATACTCAGGGGTTTTGGGATCTAATCAAAATCATATTTTTATTAAATTCATCTCCCAACAATTTCCCCCTTTTTGATGATGCCAAAACCTATCTTGTTACAAACATACTTAACCTATACTCAGGTTTCAGTTTATCCTATTACAAGATTGGTTTTATCTTCCAACAATATCCATACATAATGAGTCTCCCAACAATTAATCTCTCAACAATTTCTTCAGTAATGAATCTCTCAAAGGATTCATCACTAAATACTTATTTTCCAAACAATTAATTCAGAGACAACATTCAGGCATATCAAAAGTAAAAGACATGTAAATAAGATAATGAGATATTATCTTTTGAGCATAAATGATAAGTTTTCATTGATGATAGGTAGACTGTTACAAGTTACAATGAATCTTATCTGAACAAAATCAAAAAGACAAAAAAAATAAAGGATTACATGAATCTTCTGAGTCTTCATCTTCTGTCTTCTTCTGCTCTTCAGATTGGCTCTTCAGTTCTGATCTTCTTCCACCTCATCAGTAGGAACTTCAAGGTTGAACATTCCGTAATATCTTCTTTTCAGCGCATCTCTCTCTTTAATGATATCAGGATTGTTCCCTGTCAGACCCAACTGAATGGCGTACTGAGATATTTCTTGAGCAATGGCTTTCTCATTCACACAGCCATTCTCCAGCCTGGGAGGAGGGTACGAGTATGGACCAGGGGTGGTTATCTGCACCTTTCCTTCATCCGCAAGATTTATCCAGCTCTGAAGATACTTCGGATAAAAGGTCAGGAGATAGTCGATGAAAGCCTCATTAGGATCTGAGCTCTCCCCTCTCCATTCTCTGAGCACATCATAATAGAACCAAAAAGTTCTCTTAATTTCTTCCCATGCATCGTTGAATTGGACTGGCATCCATTTATCAACATACGGCCATTTCTGTGCTTTTGTGTTCCCTCTCCTCTTGCTAGCGAACTTTTTGAACCCACTCCTTCTCTTCTGCTCTTCTTCCACCTTCTTTCTGATCACTGGTACACCAGAAACAGAAGCAGCAGTCTTTTTAGCTTGTTCAACTTGGAGTGTTTTCAAAGCGCTTCGGGTATTGAAGACCTTCTTCTTTGGCTCAACCTCAGATTCTTCAATATCCAGCAACAGTTTTCTTTGAATTGGCTTAGAAGCCTTTACTCTTTTGCCCTCAGGCTCTTCCATCTCCATAGCCTTTCTCTTGATGGGCAATTCAGCACCAGCTAGGCTTGTACCAATCCTTCCTCTACCACTCAGTTTCTCTATAGCAACTTCTTGCATTGTTTCCTCTGAAACCTGAGTGTAGATTGGCTTCTCCACCTCTTGAACTTTAGCTTCTCAGTGGCCTCTATCTCCTTCATGGCTTCGACAATGATCTTCTTTTCAGCATCCTTAACAACCTTGCCTTTCAAAGTATGTTCCAATAAAACCCTGAGATCAGCTCCGGGTCTTTCCCCCTTCTTGGAACCATACTTTGGTAGAAGCCTGGAGAGTGTTGTGTCCATATGATATTGTTCTTTACTGACACTCCGCACCTCCCCTGCCATCTGATCTTGCTCCTCCTCGAGCCTCCTAAGGTAGTTCTTCGCCACTGAGAGTTCTTCAGATAAATGAGCAAATTGGCTTGAGAGAGCTTCCTTGAACATGTCTGTCATCTTGGCCATGAGCATTGAGCTCATCTCCTCAACAGCATTCTTTACAAGCATCTCATTCTTCTCTGCCATCTTTGCTTCTAGAATTTGAGTTTGCTCCTGATGCTTTTGCTTCAGCTCTGCATTAAGCTCAGCCTTGACCCCCTCCATCTTCTCTTCTAACTTTCCTTCCATGGAGGTCAGCTTTTCTGTCAGAGTATCCTGAAGTAGCACCAGTTCTGAAGAAGAACTCAAGCTATCAATCTTCTGAGTTTGGTTGGCCAAAACCTCCTCCATCTGAGCAATTTTGTTCAGGATTGGCTCAACCTTATCCAGTTTCTCCATCATCGGGGTGAGATCAATCTCAGGAGCATATATGATCTGTTGTGCCTCCTGAGTTGTTTGTTCATCATCGAGTCTCGGTCCCGAACACGAGCTTGATCTGGCCCCTGGGCTTCGATTTCGGTCTGAGTGCAGGATTCACCCTGAGCTTGGGTGTTCACCTGAGCCTCAGTCTACATATCAGACATTACAGATTCAAAGGTAGGAACTTCAGTAATCCTGGCTTAATTATCAATAGTGTCAAAAGTTACCTGAAGGCTAACCCGATCGAGGATGTTCGACAATGGTTTTGATCAAAGATCGATTGAGTCTTTCTCCTTCTGAGATTGACTCTCATCATCCCCTTGTTGGTCCCCATCCTGAGATTTGTCTTTGGAGCTCGGGGCACCAACTTCAGCAACCTTCTTCTTCACAAGCTCATCAAAGTCAGAAATTTTCATCCTGAGCTTGGTTTTCCTGAACCCTGAGAATTCAGTGAGAAAAGTTGTTTCCTCGTTCCACCAGTCTTCGCCTCTGAATGAAGAAATGTTGAGCATCTGGAAGAGTCGGTTGAGGATGTAGACCGATTGACCTCAATCGAAGAAGATGTCTTGGAGGTCTGGGAATGAGCTTCGGCTCAAAGGGTAGCGGTCAGTATGAACCGTTCCTAATGGCTTCGCCATTAGGTCTCTTAGGCTTCACCTTTCTTGAGCTTGGGGCTCGTGTTTGAAGGGGAAACTCTGTGTGAAAAGATCAAATAACAAATCACTCAGAGCTAAATCATCAACGTTCATCAAACTCTTGAGGCGTTAAGAAATTGGATTATCATTTTGGAATTGGTTTCCTCGGTTTGAAAGATTTCCACACGTTTTTGAAGGCCCCATCTTAAGCTGGGAATTTCTTCACCAAGAAGTGCCGAAGCTTCCTTTGAGGGAATCAACATTTTCCGAGGTTCGAAAGGGTGCTTCCTCAAAGAAGAATTAGGGATAATAATTTTGAGGTCCGAGGACCTTGAAAGATTTATTGAGAGAACTTATCGAGAACTTTCCGGCGCCTCAAGGTCTCGTGAGAAGGTTGCTCCTATATTTGATCCCAGGCCTTTGAGATAGAAATCCCTAATCACTTGCATTAATGGTGATAGCCTAACTATCTTGGCTCATATATATATATATCGATCTCACTTTCCTCATCTTCATCGGTGAGAACCACCATTCTCTTGCGCTTTGGGCGAGGATCTTTTCTTCTTCAATTTCTCCTTATTTGCTCCTTCTTGGCCTCCAACAAAGCCTTATATCCGGCTTGTTGGGTTTCTTCTAGAAAATAATCGATAATAATGAGGTGATTCCACCTTTTTCTCTTTCTTCCCTTTGATCGTCCTCTTTGCAGCAATGGACTTGAACATTACTTTGGACTTAGGGAATGGAGTAGAGTTGGCAAAGATATCCTCCTCCTCTCGGCACATTTCCAAAATAAAAGCTATTTTGGTGGCATGGAGGATCCTGCCTTTGATCGATATTACGCCATCCTCCCTTTTTATGACCTTGGCTTGCTCACTCACCACCTTGATCAGATACTTCAGCCAGTTGAAATCCTTGGTGGGTGAGTCCTCAATCGCCGCCATAAATTGGAGTTTGGGAGTGCTGATCTGCTCAAAGCTTCCAGATCAACTCATGATGCACTTTCCCACAATATCCATCAACACTCTGTACTTCGGCTTTAGATGCTGCTTATGTAGAGTTGCCTCAAACTTAACAGGTTTCTCAGTAATCCCATCAAGATACTCTTGCTCCCGTCCCAACATATACAATGAGGGATCATCTCCCCTATCGCACAACTAAAAAACGTCATTTAAATGCTTAGGGACAATATAAAGTTCTCGAACAAAATCCACATACTTCATTGATTGTTCAAGATGCGAAACAGAAATCTTGGATTCAATACAATCATCCTCATCTATTTCCATATTTGATACAACCTCTATTACCTCGCGAGTATACTCCGCCTCTGGTCGGTTTGCGATAAGATTCGTCAGTTTCGCCAACCGAATCAAGTGGAGCGCCTCTTCTTCGTGCTTGGCATTTGAAGTACTCTCCAAAGAAACCACGTATTCATACCATGGCTTATTTGTTTTGGCCAATCTTTCGAATATGGTAGGAGCCATTTTGAGATATGAAGATTTAGGGTTTGGAGTGATGAAGCTTTTCTGGGTAAAAGGGAATTATTTTTGCAGAGGATTTTGGGAACGAAGGTTTTAATAAAATTGGCTTGAATGGCTTCTCAAATAATATATCATGAGATCGTGGGAAGTCGTACCGGTTTGTTGAGAAACAACGGTTGAGATTAATCGACGATTAATCGGGTATGTGAACAATCTATCTTCCGAAAAGTAAGCCGCCATTTTAACCTCATTGGTTATTAAATGTAACAGAGCATTTAATGACTGTTAACCTTCTTTGGAATTTCAAAGATCCCGCCCAAAACATTCTTCAGGTGTTTTGTATTTATTGCAAATGATTACTGAGTTTCACTTAAGCAATAAATGAGTCGCATGAGTCATTACTTCTTCATACTAATTTCACTCTATCAGTCTTACTGAGTATTGACCTTGATAAAATGTCAGTATGATACCGAAGTCTTGAATGGGTTCGATATATAACCTTTGAAATATACAACCTTTAGTAAATCGAGTTTTCGAGACTCATTTCGGTATTTCAATTTTATCCCGAAGTTTCTCGGTGGAATCGAAAACTTCATGCATCCCGAAAAACCTTCAATTTTTTTGATTTACTCTATACACTGGATCCAACATCCTAATTCAATGACAGTTCACGAAATCTTGAGGGAGACCAAAGGTTTAGTCAAGATAAGATCTCTTCCGCTTATCAAGTATGAATTTTCTCCATCCCGATGTCCTTTTTCTCGACATGATCTCGATGAAGTGATGTCGATATCCACATGCTTGCATCGGTGTGCAATACGGATTTTGTGAAATAGCAATGGCACTATTATTGTCACAAAATATTGGTACTTCATTGGCTACAACTTTATAATCCCTTAATTGTTATGCGAGCCAAAGCATCGAATAAGAACCTGACTTCTGCAGACCATGTATTCGACTTGATAGTCTTGGTTACTCTTCGAGGTGTGCATTTCTTCGAAAACCAAGATATTAAAACTTACTTCCAAGAAATTGACAAGTTCCCGAAGTGGACTTCACATCCAATCTGCAACCTCCATGTCGAGATCCGAGTAACGATTAATTCAAGGTTATCATCGGTTGGATACCACAATCCTCTATTCATTTGTGCCCTTAAGATACTTGAAGATCTTTTTGGCGACCTCCATGTGACTAGCCTTATGATTAGCTTGGTATCTTGCATATCCCAACAAAGAAATGTTATATCCGGACTACTTCTTTGTGAGATAGAGCAATGATCCAATGATTCCTCTATAATCGATTATGACTTATTGATTTGCCTTGAATCGGGATCCATCTTGTAGTTAGTATTCATGGGAATCCTAATCGCATTGCAGTCTGTATTACACCATATTTGCAATCGGATCTACGGTGTACTTTTTTCGTTGATGAAGATTCCTTCTTTTGATTGTTTCACTTGAAGACTGAAAAGAAATTCATCTCTCCCATCATTGACATCTCAAACTTGCCTTTCATCGAGTGTTGAGAACTTTTCACACAACCGATGGTTTGGAGATCCAAAATGATGTCATCAACATATATCTGAACTAGTAAGATATCTTCCCATCTTCTATCCTAAATGAGTTCTATCAGCAGTTCCTTTGACAAAACCATGGTCGAAGAAACCGAGAAAGAGTATCATACCATGCTTTGGGTGCTTGCTTAAGACCATACAAGGCTTTTTACGAGCTGTAAACTTGGTCATTCATGCGAAACCGGAGGAGGTTGTTCTACATATACCTCTTCCTTAAGCACACCATTGAAATGCACTCTTCACATCCATTTGATAGATTTGTGAACTTCATGTGGGAAAGACATATGCAAGAAACAATCGATGGATTCTAGTCTTGCAACAGCAGTGCAAAAAGGTTTTCATCATAATCCAAGCCTTAACTTCTTGGGAATAACCTTGTGCAACTAGCCTTGCCTTGTTTCTTACAATGTTGTTATTCTCATCTCTTTTATTCTTAAATACCCACTTGGTTCCAATAACATTGTGCCTTTTCCGGTCTATCCACTAGCTCCCAAACCTCATTCCTTGAGAATTGATTCACTCTTCTTGCATACGGTAATCAATGAGAATCTTGTAGAGCTTCTTCAATCTCGATGGAGTTCTTTCTCTCGATAGGAATGAGAATAGTGCACTCTCACCATGGAACCTTCTTGTTTTGACACCTTCGGTTAGATTACCCACAAATCGACTTGTAGGATGACTATCTAACCATCTTCTTCTAGATGTTCCCCCTTCAATAGTATCCTCAACATTTGAAATGTTAGGTTGGTTAGTTCAATAAACTCGAGGAAACAACGGGAGAAAGGGAATCATCTTCCTCGGGGAAATTCCATTGAACATTGTCGAGAGACATTTGTTCCCCTTTGGTTGATAGAAAAGAATTTGCCTCATTTTGTGACCACATCTTCATTGGCATCACATACCCAAAGTCAGGCGGGTGTCTGTTTGATTGGTCACCTTTGGTGTGTTGGCTTTCTGAGTCTCACCATCCCGAGTTCCATCTGGACTTCTTTATTCGAGTCCGAGTCACTCCAATCATAGATAGTGACCGACTTCTTCTTTTCAAAGTTAGGTGGATGATTTGTCATTCTTTTTCAGGCTTAATCTGGTGATCCTCTTTGTAAGTTCTTCTGCATCATGTTCCTGTTTCTTCTGAACACAAGTAGATTCATCAAAAACAACATGAGGTGTTTCCTCCACAATAAGAGTCCTCTGGTTGTAAACTCGAAAGCTTTTCTTGACTTGAGAATATCTTAAGAATATTCCTTCATCATCTTTGCTATCAAATGTTTTCAACGTGATCTTTACCATTATTGTGTATGAAACACTTGCAACCAAACACACGAAAGAAAGAAACAAGAGGCTTCCTTTCATTCCAAAGCTCGTAGGGTGTTTTGCCTTGACCCTTAGTCAGCATGGATCTATTTTGTGAATAGCATGCAAAGGTGTTGGCTTCAATTTCAAAATCTTTTAGTATCGACCAAATTATCATTGTCCTAAAGCTTCTTTTAGAGTCATGTTCCTTCTTTCAAAGAACACCATTTTGTTGAGGGGTCCTTGCGGTGATGTTTCATGAAGTAATTCCATTTCTTTGCACAATAATCGATATAATATGGTTTATAAATTCGGTTCCTTATCGGATCTGATTTTGACCACACTCGAGATTTTTTCTCAATTTTGAGCCTTTTATAAAATAACTTTCAGGCGATTTTGTCGAGTCTCTTTCTTCTTGAGTAAGAATATGATTAAAAGTATATCTTGAGTAGTCATCAACTACTACTAGTGTGTATTTCCTGCCATTAGTGCTCACTGGTGTTATTGGACCAAAAAGATCCATATGCAACAACTGAAGTATTCTTTCAGTAGAAACATCTACTTTGCTTTTAAATGATGCTCTAATTTGTTTTCCTTTTTGTCACGCATCACAAATATATTTCCTTCTTGAACACCGTTAAGCAACCCTCTCACAAGAGCTAATCTTGCAAGTTTATTGAGGGTTTTGAAATTGGGTGATTCATTCGTTTATGCCATAACCAACTGGTATCTATGGAACTTTTGCAACCAAACATGTATCTTTAGGAGTTGAACTCAATCAAGATACACATTTCCTTTTCTAGTACCGATTAGTAATATTTTATATGAGATATCATCTTTCACATAACATAAGTTCTTAGAGAACTCAACATTAAATTTTATCACCAATTGGCTTATTGAAAGCAAATTATGCTTCAATCGAGATACATATGAAACACCATGGATATGAATCGAAGTCGATTTCCAAAGTTCCATATCCTTCCATCATCCTTGGAGTTATCTCCAAATGTGATCCGAGGGTCTCTTTGTTCAACATAGTCCTTTGAGTATCTTCTTGAATCTGTCATATGTCTTGAGCATCCTTTGTCAAGATACCATATCTGTGAGGGCCTTTTTCATCTCTGCTTTCATCGGTCTTTATGTGATCTTTAATCATTTCGATGCCCTTGTTTTCCTCCCGAAAAAGCAGATCAATTTTTAGGTACCCAATTTGTGTAGGGTCCTACAAGGTTAGTTTTACCTTTCGGAATCCAAATCCTCGACAACTCTAATCACTTTAGAGTGGGCGATCATCTTCCATAAACATCAACATACACATTTACTACACGGGTGCCTTAGCAGGTTTTTTTATGTATGAGTGTTAAGCCTTAGCATGAACATGAGCTTTTGAATTTTTCTTTGGTTGAGCCTTTTGTTCATTTGCTTTGGCTTGCGGTTCATCGGGTCGAATCTTTGTTGACTCGGGTTCAAGTAACCTTTACCCTTAGGCAAGTGGGGGGTTCGAGGTTGCTGTCTTGAAATTGGGTCTTCGATTATCAAGATATGGACTTGGTCTCTTGATTGAGAATGTCTCCGCGAGTGTTTCTCTTCGAAGATTCCTCTCGATGGTTAAGTCACCTGCATCCTTTCGGGTTTGCATTCTTAGCTTTGAGGCTTTGAAGTACTTGCTCGAAATTTTTCGAATCGACGGTGCTCGGGTTTTCTAGCCTTCACCTAAGGTTTGGGCTTTCTTATTCGATCATTGATTTTTTTTGAAACCATAGGTCCTTTTCCCTTGTCTAACACCTTGGGCATTTCTTGATTATGAAGTGTAAAAAATTGGTTTAACAAAGATTGTCTTCTTGCTACTTGATGCGGCGATTCGGATGACCTTGTGAGGTTCCCCTGGAATGTATCCCAATCCAGTTTTTATAGTGACATATCTCTCGGTAACTCTGAATTTCATCTATTACTTTAGATGCGTTATTCAATAGAGTTAGCTTCGCCGTGTGCACTATCCTCACATTTTGTAGAGTTTCATGCTTCTCGGAGGTCATTGAACTTGGTTACGATCGGTGACTCTCTTGATTGGATTTCTGGAGAAGCTTTTGATTAGGGTCACTATCAACTTCTCTTTTTTGAGAGTTGTACTTCGTAACATCAGTTCATTGATAGCTCCCATTAATTGAAAGTAATTTCGATTATTGCTAGAGTCTTTCCACTTAAGATTTTCATCCTTCAGTTCCTTATTCTGCTCTTGAGTTTCATTTAGCAGTTCTTGTAAAACAGCATAATCCTTCATCAGACTATCAAATTAATAAGTCATTTCAAATTAATTTTAAAAGTTGAACTTGACAACTCTTGTGCTAGTGTAGGAGCAACAACAGAGAAAGAAGAGTTTACCTCCTCAATAGCCATCAGACAGATGTCATCACTTTCACTGTCTGAGAAGATTTCATCTAAAGAGCTTGATCCTTCCTCAGAATGTTCTTCTTCTGCAACCATGGCCTTTTTGCTAGAGAACTTCTTGTCTCTTTTAGCTTGCCTTTCTCTTCTCTCCTTAGCTTTTCGTGTCGGGACAATCATCTTTGGAAGTGACCTTTCTTTTGGCAATTGTAGCATCTGTTGGCATCATCATCCTAATCACTTTCTTCTTTGGACTTGGAGTCCTTCTTTCTGGATGAAGACCCTTCAGCTTTCAGGTCCTTTCTATTTTCAGTTGATTTGTCCTCAGGTTTCTTCTGGTACCTGTGATTCCTATAATAGTTTTTGTATTTTCCATATCGACTATTAAGTCTTTCAAACCTCCTTGCCATCGGTCTTTAGCTTATCCTCAAGCTCATCCCGATTCTTAGCAAAGGAGTTCTCGGAACTCTCTATTTTTCTGATTTTATCCTTGGCTTTGAAAGCCACATTTTTACTAAATGATGAATCATCTTTGCTGTCAGCCTTTTTAGATTTCTTATCAATTACGAACTCATAGGCCTTCAGCTCAGAGAAGACTTGTTGATATGGCATTGAATTAATGTTTTTGGTGTTTTCAATCACCACTGCATGTATATCCCATTTCTTAGAAAGACCTCTAAGAATTTTCAATGCAACTTCTCTCTGTGGATATTTCTTTCCAAGTGCATTTAGATCATTCATAATCTTTAGTGAATCTGACTTCCAATTTGTCAATTGATTCACCTTCTTCCATTTCAAAACTATCAAACTTTCCAATTGCAACTGAAAGTTTGTTTTCCTTGATATGATCTGTGCCTTGGCACATTACAGCTAGTGTATCCCAAATTTCTTTTGCAGTATTACAATGAGAAATCATTCCCATCACACCATCATCAATTGTACTGTATAGTGTGTCTTTAGCAATATAGTCTAGATTGACTAACTTTATCTCCTCAGGAGTCAGTTGGTCATCAGACTTAGGAAATTCTGCTCTAGGATCATTTCTCTCATTTTCTGTTCCTCTGGGATTCACCACAGTAAATTGGAATGGTCCTTCAGAGACCACTCTCCACATACGTTCATGTTTGGAATACAGATGAGCCTGCATTCTCAGTCTCCATAAATCATAGTTCTCTACTGAGAACATGGGAAGTTTCTTAGAAGACATTTTATCTGAGTCTTTTAAGAGTTCACCAAATAAGATCAGTTCAGATAGACCACAAGTATTTTAGCAAATACAACTTTGGTCAAGAGCGGAGGCGGTGGTCAAGTTGAACCCTTTGCTTTCGATACCAGTTTTGTTAGTATCGGATCGAGCGGGTTTTAAAAATGGATCATTGGGGTGATCACTTCTTAAATAAGTGATCTTTTGAATCTTCCGCTCGATTACGTGTTCGATATTTTTAAAACTTTTCTTTTCTTGAGGTCAACTTAGGTCGAGGTTGTTACGATGATTTGGTCAAAGAAGCACAAATCGCTCGAGTCAAAGTCTACCCGAGGCAGTGATCTGGCCGCTTTCGGATACCTCGAGATAATCCCAAGTGATCCACGAGTTTAAAAGAGATCTGAGTTGCTTGGAAAAGATAACTAACTTCTTGAACCCTCGAAGAGTAAGTTTGTTTGGTAACTATCTCATGTCCACAAGCTACTCAAATGTCTGCGGAATGGTTGGCCCTAAGTTTATACTCGTTTTAATGCTTTTGCTAAAAACCTTCCTTTCAATGGAATAGTGATTAGGCTGTGATTTAATTCAGATGAAACTTCAGTGGATTGATTCCAACTGAATATCAGTGAAAATGTGCTTTCAAAACAAAGTAATGCAATAGATAAATCAAGCAAAATAGAAAGCAAAGAACACAGCAAGTTATAGTGGTTCAGAGACTCAAGCTCCTACGTCCACTCTCTCTGATCTCTTCAGAGAAATTCACTAAACACTTCCTAAGGCTTTTCGACTAAATATAGTTTACTAACCTTTCTAATTTTGAGCTTTCGACTACCTCTGTAGTTTACTAACTCAAAACTCAGAGAAAGCTTTATTTTCTCATCCAATATAGATTACTTCACTTCTTCTCTAGAGCTTTTACGATTGGGAATGAAGAGTAGTTTACTAACTCTTTTAACTCAATCTCACCAACAATCACACTCAAACTACCTTACAAAGGGTTTGGGGGTTTCTTGGTTGGTTTCCAACTAGGATGAGATATCCTTTACAATAAAGAACAATGCAAAGGCTAGGATATCTCGACTAAGCTTTGGTTATATCTCTTCGATTTAAAGCACTTGGGAAATTCTCGGTTTTCGAAGCGCTTCAACTTGCAATAATAAGTTTGACTTTTGTTGAGTTAATTTATAAATTTCTTTCCGTAACCTTACAATGTAGAGGGTCACCCGGTATTTATAGGCATACACCAAGGTCACTCTTGAAAACTATCCGTTGGAAGAGATAGCCGTGAGTTTCCTCTTATGGTGTGTGAAACTTTATATTTAGGGTTTGACTCTCCTAACACGTTTTAGGCAATAGCCTTTCATGTAGTCGGTTATCACTTTTTGCGCCTGGAACATAGTACTTTCGACATCTTTTCAATGACTCCATTTAAAAATTATCGATATGGTACCGATGTTGTCTTCCTCTTTTTGACTTTTTGTCTCCGTGGTTAAAGGTAGACACTTTTAACGGCTCTTTTTAGTTACATTCTCTGGTGATATAACATTAACAACACTTCTGTCTTAGTTCCTTTTGTGCGCATTTGAATGTCTTGGCAAATATCTATTTTTCTAAGGAATCGCGATCTTACCGATTGCATAAAGCGGATAGATATAAGGGATGCCTCGGAACATTGAGTTTATCTTGAGCATTGAGACATAAATGAAGTCTTGATAATTATTAATATTCTTTCAAGATATTCTGCGTCTTGAGTCTTTATTGAGTCTTCGAGTCTTGAGGTCAAACGAGTCTTCTCGGATATTGATCGATATATTGAATCTTAAGATTAAGAAGTCTTCGGTTCCTCGGTTTCATCTTGAGTCTTGATATCGAGAATTTCTCCTCGAGTCTTGATTCTCGATTTCTTCTTGAGTCTTGAAGTGTGTCGATTTTTCTTGAAACATCTTGGAGTCTTGAGAATCTTGAGATCTAATGGTTCGATCTATATCTGCTGACTATACATTTTGCAGATAACATCCTGAATACTCTAAAACTGAATCCTGACTCAACTATCAAGATTATCTTGAACATGTCATACTCATGGGTTTTGGGATCTAATCAAAATCATATCTTTATTAAATTCATCACCCAACAAAAACTCGCTCGCAAAAACGCGTATGAAAAGTAAATGTGACTTCGAATATGTGACAGGGGTAGTACGAAACTCTCCATTTCCAAGGATTTTCTTTGGATTTTGGTCATGCTTAATTGTGTAATACCTAAAATTCTCATGTCATGAAGTAGTGGAGATATTATCCTGAAACTCCTAATTTTTGGAAGAATGTTTTTATCCACGAGTCATGGAAGGAATGAACATGTAGCAAATTTCATCCATGAGCAATTAATTAACTGTAAGCGTAGAAATTAAATAATATAACATTAATAAGGATAATAATTAATGTGTAATTATTATTTAAATTTATTCTTTAATTCGTTTGACCTTTCCTAATTACTTGGTCAAGGTTGTTGTATATTGTAATCCCTTTTATATATAGTGGAAATCCCTAATCACCTCATTAACGGTTATAGCCTAATTATCATCACATGGTATCACGATCCTAAAAACGATCCTAACCCTAAAACTTCCGCTCGCCGCCTCTTCTCGTCGGACGGTCTCCTCCGACTTCTTTTGGTTTTCTGGACAGGTCCCCTCCATATTTCCCTCTTGCGCGAACCCTTATTCCCGCAACCCTACTTCTCCTTCTCCGATCATGTCTGCTTCGTTCATCAATGACGACGTCTTCCACCACTGATCCACTTCCAGTCATCACCATGCTTAGCATGGTCCAAATCAAACTTGAATCCAGCACTTACCTGATGTGGAGTCCTCAGGTAGTCCATATGGCCGAATGTTTAGATTTGATGGGGTTTCTTAAAAAGTGAAGACCGCGCGCCTTCGACCATCACCCTCGGCCTAAAAGAGTTGTATCGCCAAACCCCAATTTTGTGTCTTGGCGCATGAAGGACAAAAAGCTTCTGAGCGTCATCTTTACGTCTCTCACTCGATGCGGCCTCGAAATCATTGATTGCGACACTTCTCATGCCGCTGGTCCACTCGGCAGCGGTTTTCTCGGATATTTTAAGCATCTCACACTCACTTATTCACGAGGAGCTCTTATCTCTTGAAAAAGATGAATTTCTGTTGAGGATTATTGGGCGTAAATTTAAGAAGCCTAGTGTGATCAGATATATCCAAAGGTTAGTCAATTGATGAAGGCCGACAAAAGCCATTGGTTCTTGCGTGGTTTAGAAAGGATTTCTCATCCTAGTTGAAACAACCAAGAAACCCAAACCTTCCACTCATGTGTTTTCGTGGAATTGCTCCATGCACGTGAATTTGAGCCCGATGATCGTGCTATGGAGGGTGCCTCCTTGGAGTAGTCTACCACGACATCTAGTGGTAATAAGCTCTGAGGTCTGCTAAATCGGCCGGGTTGAGTCCCTCTTCACGAGGTACAAATTAAAGAGGGTGGGTCGGTGGTGGTCACTAAACAACTGGGTCTCATCCTCGATACAGTTATCGTAAACAACAACTCTCAAAGGCAACAATGGAGGGTGTTAAACGATATTCCTCATTGTCGGTTGTAGGGAGAGCATTATCTTCGACAAATGTCCTCGGTTTGTTCTTTGCTCGATTGCTATGTCCTATGCACACCTTGCACAGGCCTTTAATTCTGCGTGCAATGTCTCTGACCCGACTCCTGATTGGTATTTGGACTCTGGTGCTTCTGCTCATATGACCAATCAGCCTAATGCTCTCGACTCCTATAAGTCGTATACTGGTAACGGTTCTGTTATTGTTGGAAATGGTTCTGCTTTAAATATTTCTCATATTGGTAACTCTAAACTGTTTGGGGATGTGCGTTTATTGGATGTATTGGTTGTGCCACACATTACGAAAAATTTATTGTCCATTAGTAAGTTAACTGCAGATTATCCTGTTGATGTTGTGTTCTCTGACAAATTCTTTGCGATTCAGTAACCGGGTCACAAAGAAAATTCAGCTCGGAGAAAAGGTGTGATAAAAGGGTCGCATTTGCTTGAGCGAGGTGTTACGCCTTTGGGTTCTTTATCGTAATAAAGATTTGAAGGCTAGTTATTTCTTTACTGCAAAAACTAAGACAGTTGTCTGTTACTTCTTTATTACCAAATCCTACACTTTGTTCCTCTTGCCAGTTGGCCAAGAGTAAACATCTATCCTTTTCGTTGAATGAAAAACATGTTGATGTCGTTCTTGACTTAATTCACTGTGATCTTTGGGGACCTGCTCCCGTTATTACTTCTGATGGTTTTAAATATTATGTGGCATTTGTGGATGATTATTCATGGTTTACTTGGATTTATCCTCTTCGTAATAAGTCTGATTTTTATGATGCCTTGGTGTGATTTCGTTCCTTTGTTTGCAACCAGTTTTCTCGGAATATCAAGGTATTCCAAAGTGATGGGGGTACTGAATTTTTGAATTCCCGGGTCCGTGAGTTTATGTTGGTTCATGGCATTCTTCATCATCTCTCATGCCCGTACACTCCTCAGCAGAATGGGCGTGCTGAACGTAAGCATATGCATATTTCCGAAATAGGTCTCTCCATGTTATTTCATGCTCATGCTCCGGCTTCTTTGTGGTTTGATGCTTTTGCAACTGCAGTTTTTGTTATCAATCGTCTTCCTTTGACTGTGTTATCCAGCAAGTCTCCATTTGAACTTCTCTTTGGGTCAGTCCCAAACTATGCAAATTTCAAGCCATTTGGTTGTCGTGTTTATCCTTTTTTGAGAGATTATGTCGTGCACAAGTTAGCTCCTCGAAGTCGGCCATGTATTTTTCTTGGTACAAAGCAATGCCTCCATAAAAGGCTTTTCGATGCCTTGATCAGGACTCATCTCGGATTTTCTCTCAAGACATAATGGTTTGATGAACTCTGTTTTCCCTTTTTCGAAAAACATCTTCTTGGCCTCATCGCCTTGGAATTTTCTAGCTTTTTGGATGGCAGAAAGTGGTTTCATCGCCCATTCCTAGTAAAATTGCCCGTTAAATCCAAAGATCTCGGGCCCCCCGTCATTTGGCCCATACATTGTACCTTGGGGCTAAAAAATCGGCGAATGCTTGAGTCTAAGCCAAGACCCCAATCAAGGAGGTGTGAAAAGACTTAATAGTCGATATGGACCTTACAAAAGTTATTACAGAATCATTGCTCCCGTGCGACCCAAGAACCCCTTTGCTCCTCTCCTCCGAGAAGACCACCGGCTCTGGGTCCCGCCCACCCATGGTGACTTCATCCTCTTGGAAGGGTTTTCAAACCCCCTAAAGAATGATTTGTCTCGCGGCTTTGCTGCGGCTCTTCTGATAGCTATAACCTAAAGCGTTTCAAGTCCGCCGCTAAATCTCGAATGGTTATCCGCTATGCAAGATGAGATTGAGAAATTGAGAATAACCGTGGGATCTTGTGCCTCTCCCAAAAAGGCAAATATTGTTGGTTCGAAGTGGGTTTTTTGAACCAAATTTCGTTCGGATGGCACTATTGAACGACATAAGGCATGTCTGGTTGCTCAGGGTTTTACACAGGTTCCCGGGGCTGATTTTCACCACACCTTCAGCCCGGTTGTTAAATCAGCCACTGTTCGGGTTATTCTTGCTCTTGCAATTCAACATCAGTGGCCTCTGCATCAGCTTGACGTCAAGAATGTCTTCCTCAACGGGGTTCTTGACATGCCAGTTTTCATGAAGCAACCTCCTGGTTTTGTTGACCCGCGTTTCCCTGATCATGTTTGTCGTCTCAAGAAGGCATTATATGGTCTGAAACAGGCTCCTCTTGCTTGGTTTCAACGTTTCGGCACATATCTCTTGAGTCTGGGATTTGGCCAGAGTCGCTCTGACTCGTCGTTATTCTTTCTCATTCTAGGTACATCTATCTTATATCTCCTTTTATACCTCGATGATATCATTGTCACAGGAAATGATGTTGACATGCTTAAGTCCTTCATTGCTCGGACTCACAAGGAATTTGCTATTAAAGATTTGGGTCGTCTCAGCTATTTCCTTGGTCTTGAGGTTTCATACACTCCCGATGGTCTTTTCGTTGGTCAGGCTAAATATGCTTTGGATATTTTGGAAAGGGCGAACTTGCTGGATGCCAAGAGAGTTGCCACCCCGTTAGCGGGCGGGGAGGTTTTGGTCAGCACTGGTCCTTCCTTTCATGATCTCACCTTATATCGCTCTTTGGTTGGCGCTCTCCAGTATTTGACCATCACTCGACCGGACTTATCATATGATTTGAACATCGTAAGTCAGTTCCTCCACTCTCCTACAGACGATCACTTTAATGTTGTCAAGAGGATATTACGTTATGTCAAGGGTACAGTTCACTTTGGTTTATCCTTTACTAAGCATCCTGAGTCGACGGTCACTGGTTATTCCGATGCTGATTGGGCTCGTTGCATTGAGACCAGATGTTCCACTTATGGTTACTCGATTTTTTTTGGGGGAAATCTCGTTTCTTGGAGTGCAAAGAAATAGCCTACAGTGGCCCGTTCAAGCTGTGAATCCGAGTATCGTGCAATGGCGAATGCAGCAGCAGAAATTGTATAGCTCACAAACCTTCTTGGTGAGCTTTGACAAATTTATTTACCTAAAATTGATCGGAGCTCTTGTGTGATAAACAAGAGTACTATCTTCTTTAAAAATCGATTGCTCACAAATGGGCAAAACACATTGACCTGGATTATCATTTTGTTCGAGAATTGGTTTCCTCAGGGAAGATTTCCACACGGTTTGTTCCGTCCCATCTTAAGCTTGTAGATATCTTCACCAAGAGTGCGCCTCAAATCCGCTTTTTGAGCTTCTTCGGTCCAAGCTTCAAGTTTGTCTTCACCCTTTGATTAACGCTATGGGTAATAGGGATAATAATTAATGTGTAATTATTATTTAGACTTATTCTTTAATTCGTTTGACCTTTTCTAATTACTTGGTCAAGGTTGTTGTATATTGTAATCCCTTTTATATATAGTGGAAATCTCTAATCACCTCATTAATGGTGATAGCCTAATTATCATCACAAACATAAATATATATATATATATATATATATATATATTATCATCTAAAAACCAAAAATATAAAGTAATTACGATAATTTTCATATAGTCAAATTCATTGCCTTATTTACGTACGTTGCAATATTAAATATAATAATGCATATCATAATGTATCTCTGTTAGAAATAATCGATAATAATAAAGAAATTAAAGTGACAACTAATGTTAATTTTTTTTTTTAAATTAAGAAATTTATCTCTTAGCTTTTGGTAGAAACATATAGATAATTATGAAGTTCCACAAATTTTATAAATATTAAACAAAGCTTAATTTTAAGGGTTTTGTTTAAAAAACCTGAACTTAACATTCATGTGCATTTACATATCGCTAAGTCTCATATACATGCACCTGGTGTGCGGATCATGCACTCGTCACATTTTAGTTAGGGAAAATTGCTCTTAAGAACCATTTATCACCATGCCTTCTTTAGTCTTATCACTTTTTTAAAGGTGCGAAACTTTCCCATTTTACCCTTATTCTCACACCCCACTAATTATACATTTTCTATTTAATTTAAAATATTAAAATCAGTCCACCGCCTTTATCCCCATTATGTCTCAAATAATACTCTCCATCTCACACCCACCCACGCAATCTCTCCTTCTCTCTGCCAACACTCCCCCTCCACCCTGCACACAAATCTCGACGGCCAAAATAGATGAAGGATGGATCTGGGTTCAAAAGTTCTCACCGTCGTCGTTCTCAAATAGCTGAAATATATGGGTTCATAAGCAAGGAGGCGACAAGGGTGCGACTCTCATTTATGGGTTCAAGCCACCATCGTTTACAGATTTGCGACTGAATCGAAGGGGATAAGCCATCGTGTTTTGATTTTTTGTGGCAGTTCGGCGTCGGTAATAAGTCGATTGGGTGTTGAACTCAATCAAAGGTAACAGCCATCGGCCCACCCCGGCAGGCTGCGGATCCCGCGCTTGTGGCGGCGGATCTGGGCGGATCTATTTTGGGATGTCGTCGAAAGCCGATCTGAAGAAAGGCGGCAAATATGGTGGTGCGGTGGTGTGGGGGTTGTATGGTGTTTTGAAAGATCTGGTGCGCCGCGGGGGAGGGGTGGCTGGCGGATAGCGCCGCCGTTTTAGTGCGCCTTTGGAATTGTGTGTGTGTGGGCGGGGGGTGGGGGGACGCAAATGTCATCATCTTTCGACAATGTTCTCAATAGAATTGAAATTTTTGTGTTGTGGGGGTATTGTCACCTAGATTTTACATCTAAGCCACAAACAAACAATCAATGTATAATGAATGAATAATCAATGAAAATGTAGTGAAGTCAAGAACTTGTTGACCCAGTCGTCCAGAAGGACTACGTTTGGGGGCATACCAAGCCAGGATATTTTACTATCTTTTTCCTATGTATTTTCGTCTCCCCCTTTTTTCTCTTGGGGTTTGTTCCCTATTTATAACGATTACAGGGTGCAAAGATGAAAACCCTAATGGGCCTCTAAATGGGCCCTCTAATTAGTGGAATACAAGATATATTAAATCTTCGTCCAAATCTACAACAAATATGCAACATCTTTTGTTTCCATAATAAATACTGGGAATCTCTACCTTGATCCACTTTCCTTGCTTGTCTTCATTTTGACACACATTGACCTCGAAAGGCGGAGCGACCTTGAGGAGGTCGCCCATTTATTCCGAAGTTAAACTCGTCTTGGATTCTTCATTGACCTGACCTTTTGCTGCGCGGAATGACGAGCTCGACTTATCTCCTTCCTTGATCAATACCATGGTTTGGGTCATTATTCTTTGGGGTTAAAAACCTTAGCTTCTTGAATACCTTCTTGCTAAACCATGGTTGCCACATCATCAATATTAAATCATCGATTGGTTTTAAAATAACCGATTATTATGGCTACAACAATTGCCCCCAAAGCGGACTTGACTTTGTTGGAGGTCGGTCTTGATCTTTGTTCGAATAAGACTTATCGATTTTTTGCCCTTGAGGATGCATTCTTTGGACTATTATTAATTTGGAATTATTATTTGGTGTTTTTTGTTTTGAATGCCTTCATATGAGGTCTTGATTGTTCATACTTTGATGATAATATCGATATCAAGTTTGGATTTTCAACGGACTTGGATATGTTTTAATGACTCGATTCTCCCTCGTGCCCCAGTAAAATTACGGGGGTCCATCTTGTATTATTTGTTTGAGATTGAGCTCTTGAGATCTTTGGGCTCGTCGTCAAGTCTTGGTCCTTGTTCATCTTTGCGACTTGGTAGGTATTTTTGATTTTCAATTTGTTGGGGTATTTGTGCTGCGTTTTTTCCCCCTTTCGTCGTGCTTGAGGTGAACCGCCTCTTTATCTGAGTCTTTTTGTCCGCGACTCATACTTGAGGTGAGCCTCTTTATATGAGTCTTTTTTGTGCTCATCTGAGACTTTTTCACGTGCTTGTACTTGAGGTGAGCCTTTTATCAGATGGATCCCGCTCGTTTTGCGGTGATTTCGCAAATTAGCGAGGTTCTCGTGCTTGAGGTGAGCCTCTTTGTCTGAGTCTTTTACGTGCTTATCGATATGTCCATTTCTTTGAGGCTTGAGCCTTATTTCGAATTTGTCCCAAGTTCTTCGAAACCGTTCGTTTCTGAGAATGTTTGTCCATTGTTCGTTGAATTTGAGGTGATTTGATTTTGTAAAATTGATGTCCTGAATTATAGATTAGGAATTTTGGATTTGGGCGGTATTAATTGGAGGATTTTCGTAGCGCCTCCCGCTGAATTTTGAGGTGAGATTAATAATTTAATTGAAATTAATCACGATTTTAAAGTTAAAATGGACTTAATTAGATTTATTACTTTATTGAGTTAAATGAAATTAAAAGCCCTTTTTGAATTCTAATTTAGTGTTTTAATAATTTTTCAAACTTGATATCTTGGTTTTCGATGCCTTGGTGAGACCTTAATTATTTAGAGATTAATTGAAGTCGTGTATTGAAATTTCTTATCTTTCGTGCTTGGTGGTGAACCTCTTTGTATTTGTTTACAAAAATAATTTTAAAAAAATTGCGACAACAATTTTGGTTTTATAAAGTTGATTGAGGTGAGCCTTTTTACCCTTTCGTTGCCCGGTTGTCGTCTAACCGGGTTTTAAAATATTTGTACCTTAGAGGTGAGCCTCATTTTTACCGATTTCGTTCGATGCAAATTTGTCAATACATCTTTGCTATTGGCTCTTAACATGAACTTCGCTTTTAGAGATGAGTCTTTTATGTGCAAAAGTTGAATATTGACTAAATTGTGTTGATTCAAAAGATTGAGGTGAGCCTCTTTTGAAATGAGTCTTTTTTATGTCTTTCGTACTTGGAGGTGAATCCTCTTTGTCGAGAAAACGGCTTTCATGCTTGAGGTGAGCCTCTTTGTACGAAAGTATTTTCTGACTTAAACACTTTGAGTTGAATCTCTTTCGTGAGTCTTCTTTTTTATTGTGATTGGGATTTGTGTTTTTCGACCATTTTTTGGCCGAGTGGGATTCAATATAATGATTTCCGCGACTTGATGTATCTAGCCTTTGAGCCTTCCTTCAATGAAACTCATTTCTTTTTCTAATCCAAAGATTTTTTGGTCGATCGAGGGTTGATTTTCTTTATGCGACTTTAAAATGGCATGACCAATGTTCTTGAATCTTATTTTGATGTGGCTTATTTCTGAACTTTTTTATTCGTCTTACAAAGTCATGGAGGAGGACCGAAATTTTTGCTGCAAAGGGTGGCGATCTCGCAAAAAGTAAGTATGTCGAAAGTCATTACCTCGGGGGTTCGATGTTTATTTATTGAAAAGATCTAAAAACTAAAGAAAAATGAATCATTAAGAAATAAAAAAAAAAGAAAGAATTTTTAAATTAAAATTCTATGATCATTAATTTTAAAATATGATATAAAAAAGGTCAATCCTAAATTTCTAATTTTAATCACAAGAAATAAATATAAAACTTCGACTTCTAGATTTCAGAATCGACATAATCAGCCAAGCCATTAAACGCGGATTGGAAAAATAAGGAAGAAAAACTTTTCTTTTCAAGAAATCTTGAATGCCCCCTCCTTAAAAAAATAAAAAATCCCACCTACGATATTTAGGGTCAGAATGCTAATTTAAATCCCCATAAAAAATATCATCAAAATCAAGACAATATTTTTTCCTTTTATTTAAACTTTATACTACTTGAAAATATAAAGACAAAATCCCTTCATTAATTGGACTTTAAAAAACGGAATTAAGCCGACCTCCAATGGAAAATTCAAGTCCATTAATATTAATTACATCCACTATAAAATTAATATTGAAATCCCTTTAACGATTTAAGATTATCGTAAAACGGAAAACCAAAAATCTTAAAATGCAGTAATTAAAATTTGGTCCTACCATGTTCAAAAAAAAGCGAGGACAAAATCATCCGGAAGTCAACTCTCTTGAAAGGATCCAAGCGCAATAGAGGAGATGGCGAACGCGGAGGTCAAGGGGCATCACCAAATTGGCTGGTCGACGCCTTAGAGACGGACAAAATCATCACCACGAAGGTGGAATGCCAGCGCCTAGGAGGCGCGCTGGTCGATGCCTTAGAGGCGAACAAAATCATCGCCATGAAGGCGGAATACCATGGTTTGTTCGACCATTTGAGAAAATTCTTTGGGAGAGAGAAATTTAGGTTAAAATACCTTTGAAATTTTTTGTAAAGATATTATTAGGAGGTCAAAAAATGTTTCTGATATTTTTTGGTAAAACTGATTTTTATCAGTGTTGAAAAGGAGACTTGAATTTCAAGATTATTAACAAGATCTCTTTCGAATTTTGTGTTTATAAAATAACCTTTGAGATTGCTGGGGTTTTGCCCCCCAAGATTGGGTTTTGATATCTGTTTAAAAACATCTTTCATGGATGTGCAAAGGTTTGGGATGTCTAGATTTGATTCTCGTTTGTATAGATCGTCTGTACCAGAGCAATTTGTTGTTTCAAGAATGTGAAAGAGGGTTTGCACATATGTTTATAGTCATTTTCGGACTGTTTACCAGTGACTTGAATAACTTCTGCGACTGTGAATCGAGTTATGTTCTTATCGTCTTATTGACTATTATTAATTTGGAATTAATTATTATTAGTGTTTAATTAAATTGGATTTAATTAAATAGGAATTCCCAATAATAATATATGGAATATTATGATAGAATTTGATATATATGGAATCAAATCGTATAGATTTGACATATATCGGAATTAAATTCGTAGAGATTTTATATGTGGGAAATAAATCTAAGAGATTTATTTAAATAAAGATTATGAATTTTATTTCCAATCAGGTTAGCTTAAGATTTAAGTTGGACCTTCCCTATATATATGAGCTCTTGGGAATTCACAAAACACGTTAGTTTATATTTTCTCCATAAAATCTAGAGTTAGAATTTTTCTAGCAAATTCATCTCGGGATTCAACCTCACCTGGCAAATCTGTGCAAGTCCGTGAACGGGATTACGTGGATACCATAGTTGAGAAATCTGTCTACGAATTACTGTAAGGATTCTCTTTATGTTTAAATTAATTAGATTATGCAATTAACTGTTCATTGTTGGTGAACTGTTTATATTCCGTTGCGCATGTATTACAGGTTTACGTGCCTCTAAATTCCAACAGTGGTATCAAAGCTCCAGGCTCTTGATTTAATTGCTTAATTGATTTTGTTGATTTTTTTATAAAATATTTTTTTATAAATATTGGCACGGCCAATTTTGTGTTTGACCACACCAAATAAATCAATTTGTTGGGGGTTTTCTTTTGTTGTTGCTTGGATGCATTTTCCCCCTTTCGTCTCCCTGGTTCATCGTCTCTATCACAGGGTTTTGAACCGATGCTCCGGCCATCACCGCCAACGGCGAAGACCACAACGCGTTGCTCGAAGGCGGCGGCTCACGCTGCGCCTCGCGATGGTGGCGCATCACCGCGATGGCTGCGCGATTGGTGGCGCCCTCACCTGCAACTCATCCAAACGCTTCGCGTCGAATAATGCATCGAGATTTCTTGTTACCAACAGGCTATGGCGCAATTCGCGTTAATCGATCGACGGCGCTCGCTTCATCCTGGTTCCGCCATGGTTGTAACATTTTGCTTCACGTTTGATTCGTAGGAGAAATTGATTATGACTTTGATTTGAGTCGGTTTTCGATGTGTTCGGAAAAACAAAGTTCTTTCTTTTATGTCATCAAAATCGATGTCGAATCGAGCCTATACAAAACGATGCTTATCGATTAAAAACGTCAATTTCGTTTAGAATAAGCGGTGATGAAGGTCGCCGCATTAGCGGCGGACCCTCCCACGTTATTGCAGCGGCGGCAACTCACCGACTTTTGTCTTGAGATGCGGCGTTTTTCTCTTTTGACTTCGCCGTGTTTGATATGTTCATCCTCTTTGAGGCTTGCTGCTATTCTTATTTGCGAATTTGTCCCAAGTTCTTCGAAACCGTTCGTTTCTGAGAATGTTTGTCAAATTGTTGATGTTGAATATTGATTGGGATTTGGATTTTGTAAAATTGGATGTCCCGAATTATAGATTAGGTGTTGTTGGATTTGGGCGGTGATGGCGGAGGGTTGTTTTGTAAATTTGATTTGGGACAGGCCCTCCCGTGCAATTTTGGAATTTACACCTAAGCCCCTGACGAATAATTAAAATAATTGAAATTAATTTTTCTGAAATTAATAAGTTTATTTTAAAGTTAAAATTAAAAGTTGGACTTTTAAATTATGATTAATTAGATTTATTATTTCCTATAAAAGATTAAAAATTGAGTTAAATGAAATTAAAATTGAATTTTGAATTTCGTTTAGTGTTTTTAATAATTATTGAAATCCCACTTGGTTAACTTATTTGTTTAAATTCCTTAACGCATTTACAGTCCGCATAATAATTGTTTGGGTAGTCGAAATGATTAAATAATTGTCGGACCGTATTAATTATTTGGGTAGACGGTGCCCATATAAGTGTTAGTCCGTATGAAATCATGTTTGGGTAGGCGACACCCAATAATTGCTCAAATGTGATGTAGATTAACATGTTTGATCTCGTTTAAACAATTAATACCCCGCCATTTAAAACGTTCCTCACTAAAATATGGTTTTCTCATTAGTTTGATAAGATGTCTTCCATTAAAGTTAAAAGTAAACTGGAGATTTCGTTCCAATGAGTATTTAAGGCCCTCATCTTTTGCTCGGATCTACATCTAACGGGAATTTTATAGGAACATGTAATGTCACCGCTTGATGGTTGTAAACCAACTTAATTTTGTTTCACTTGCCCTCGCGGGGAACAAAAGTTAAGGGACATCAGTCGAACTAGGTTCGATAAACTAGGAATTGCAGTTTTGCAATTGGTTTGGAGACATACCAGTTATGCTATTGTGAATATGATAGTAGGAATGTGGATCATAGTTCATTACAATTTATATTTGATATAAATTCGTATTCTTCCGATGAGGTCGTTGAGTATTTGAAAATAATAGAAACAAAACAAATACAAAAGAAAGACCATGTTTATTTTGATTGTTGAATATTGATCATATGAATTATGTGTTTAATTCCCACTTTATTTTATTTCTCTAGGATTGTTGAAATGAATAACTTGTCATTGAGAAGCGTTTTGGAAACGAACAAATTGGCTGGGCCAAACTTTCTCGACTGGCACCGAAATGTTCGTTTGGTGCTCAGGTAAGAAAAGATTGAGTACGTGTTGGACACGCCAATACCCAATACCCGGAGGGGGTGGTTTGAAAAAAAGCTGCGAATCGTTTGATGCCATTAGCTCGGAAAAGCATCAAGATGATGCTTCCCAGGCTCAGTGTGTTATGCTACTCGGGATGACTCCTGAATTGCAAAGACAACATGAGAAGATGCTTCCCTTCGAGATGATCAAGCATCTGAAGGATCTTTTTTATTCTAAATCTCGTTCCGAGATTTATGAAGTGATGAGAGATATGTTCAGATGTCGACGGTGTGATGGAGGGAAGGTTTCTCCCCATGTGTTGAAGATGATTGGGCTAATCGAGAAACTTTGTCGTCAGGACATTGAGCTCAAGACCAATGTTGCTGTTTATGCCATTCTTCAGTCGCTTCCCAATTCATATTCAAGTTTCGTGGTAAACTTTAATATGAACAGACAGAATCGACAATGTCAGAGCTTCATAACATGCTAAAGACCTTTGAGTCTTCCACTGCTAAGGAAAATCCAGTGCTCATGGTGAGTGCCTCTACTTCTTCTGCTCCGAAAGGAAAGAAGAAGAAGCGAAGGGGCAAGGCAAAGAAAGGATCGAAGTCAAGCTTCCTTAAGCCCAAAGGTGGAATTCGAAAGAAGGAGAGGGTGGACAAGGATGTATGCCTCCACTGTAAGAAGATGGGGCATTAGAAGGACTACAAGGTTGTAGCAGCTGAAAAGAAGGCACAAGGTGTCTCAGCTACTGGAACAGGTATGTTTGTTATAGATAAACATGTCCACAAATGATGCTAACTGCTGGGTATTAGATACTGGTTGTGGCTCACACATTTGTTCAAATGTGTAGGGTCTCAAGGATAGCAGGGTTGTTAGGCCGGGTGAAGTCGCTTTATTGTTGGGAAAATCGGGGTGCCCGGATCTATTCGAGGTGATTATTTAAATACATATTTAAATTAAACAGTTAATTACTAACATGAATTAATCCTAAATCAATTCAACATAATAATAAACAACATGCGTACACATAATTCACGTAAATCCTAAACATGCGGAACTAGGAGTTACGGAATTACTAACCTCTTGAAGAATCAAACGGATGAATCAACCCAAGAGCCTTCCCAAATATATCCCAAAGTCCACGAACGCTATCCGGTGGGAAGATTTCAACGAACGATTTTAATGGGATAGAAATAAAATATTTTGCTATCACCTTTGTGGATTTCTAATATTTCCAACACTTGGAATTGCACTTGGGAATGAAGAGCTCATCCCCAATAAATAGGGAGGAGGGGGTGCGAAAATTAGGGTTGGAAAAATAAGGAAGAAAATCTTTTCTTGGTCTCCAAGAAATCTTGAATATATCTCCTATATTCTTTTCTCCTTAATTAAATTTTCCATAAAAATCTCCTTCCCTCTTCTACCTTGATATTTTCGAAATTAACAAAATATAAGGAGTCAAGATTTGACTTCTTGAATTTATGGGATAATTAATAATTATCTCTTTCCATAAAATATCTACAAGAAAATCAAGACAATCTTTTCTTCCTTTTATTTACATAATTTTCGAAAATTACTACTTGAAAATATAGCAAGAATATTTTCTTCTCTCTCTCATTAATTGGACTTTATTTTGGGCTATTTGGGGGACCTTTAGGAGAATTAAGATTGGACCTCCAATGGACTATGAAGCTTTAATATTTTGGGCCAAATATTATTCAAGTCCATTAATATTAATTTACTCCACTATAAAATTAATATTGAACTATCCATCTTAACCCATATTACGATTTCACATATAACATGGTGAAGAGGTCATTATTTCCCGCGTTTAAGATTATCTTAGTCCATTAATTAATTAAGCCTTTGAACAAGCTTTATATTAATTAATATTTTTGTCCTTGGTAAGTAAAAGATAGACTCAACATTATTATCCATCTTGGGAAATAAATTTCTACTTGCAAGATTTGGCATGATAAAGGATATGAGCCCACCAAGGGGACAAATCAAGCAAGAGCGATACTTACGCGCGATTCTCCGAAGATTAAATGTTAGCAATCGTCATGTAATTAATAATATTGCCCAAGATATAAGGTATTGAATCGCATTGACTCTCTTCCCATCATAAGTCAAAGCAATAGTTATTAATTTCACATGATCCTATTTAAGTGACGGAGATTAAGAAACAACACACCACTGAAGTCTAATTCTTGTATATTCAGTACCGAAGAATTTGTCCTCCTGTAGGTCCTCATTCAGCGCACCTAAATGTGCTAGTGTGATCCCTTGGTTAAGACAGGACAATCTGGGTCTCACACTCAACCGTTCATGATGGTTCGTTCATTTTCATCTAGGTTGTGAATTTGTACTTAATTACGAAGGCTGTTAATTTGATCTTCAGTGATAGGGTATCACCAAATTAACTACAACATAATACGTACTGTCTTATTGAATGGGTTTGCAATAAACATATATAACATTCATTCATATTTAATGCAACAGTGATTAAATAATTTATTTCAGTAAATAAATAAGAAACTTCAGTTTTGTTATACAAAGTAAAAGCATACTTTTCAGTATAACCCCAACATTTATACATTGGGAATGGAGCAAGAGTTGCTGCTGAACGTGTTGGCATTTACATTTTATATTTACCCTATGGTTTTAGACTTGAACTGAATAATTGGTTCCTTCTATTACCCGCAACATTATTTCTATTCCGATGTTGGATATTGAAGCTTTTTCCTTCCATTTTGCAAACAATAATTATTTTTTTTTGCTTAATGGTAATATGTATGGAAATGCTCCTTTATCTAATGGTTTATACTTGTTGCATTGTGGATATAATGTTCTTAATATACAAAACAAACGACTCAAACTTAGTAATCATGAAAACCCGACTTACTTGTGGCATAGTAGGCTTGGTCATGCAAATGAGAATAGAATTGCAACGTTAAGAAAGTTAGACTACTTAACTCCATTCGACATTGAGTCTTATGGAAATTGTGAATCTTGTCTTAAGGGCAAAATGATCAGCAAACCCTTTTCTGGGAAAAGGGTTCGTGCCAAAGAAGTTCTAGAGTTGATCCACTGTGATGTTTGTGGACCATTGTCCACTCTAGCAAGGGGTCACTTTGGCTACTTCATAACTATTACTGGTGACTTCTCTAGGTTTGGGTATGTGTATCTAAGGAAACACAAATCCGAATCATTTGAGAAATTCAAAGAGTATAAAGCTGAAGTAGAGAAGCATCTTGGTAAAAGTATTAAGACTCTTCAATCAGATCAAGGAGGAGAATATCTTAGCCATGAATTCATCGATTATCTGAAGTTGCATGGAATTCAATCACAATGGACTCCTCCCAGCACACCCCAAATGAATGGAGTGTCCGAGAGGAGAAACCGAACCCTGTTAGACTTGGTAAGGTCCATGATGAGTTTCTCCTCTCTCCCAACTTTCTTATGGTGATACGCGCTCCAGACCTCAATCTATATTCGGAATATAATTCCGTCCAAATCAGTTGAGCATACGCCGTACGAGCTATGGCATGGCAAGAAGCCAAATTTCTCTCACATAAGGACGTGGGGTTGCCCCGCGATCGTGAATAAAATGCTCACCGATAAGTTGGAATCAAAAGGTGAAAAGGATTATTTTGTGGGATATCCTAAGGAAACTAGGGGATATTACTTCTATCTCCCTGAGAAATAAACAGTGATTATTTCTAGGCAGGCCAGATTCCTTGAAGAAGATTATGTCTTCAAGGAACAAGGCCGTAAGATGATAGAACTTGAAGAAATTCAAGAACCACAAATTAACAAGGAGATTGATATCTTATCAAAGTAACATGACAAAGAATCAGTGGGAGCATTCAACAGCTCACATGGTGGAAGTTTATCACTAAGTGATCCTCTTTCAGCCAGTTGGAGTGTAATTGGAGTTGCATTGCCCGAGCAACGAATTCCAAGTAGGCTGAATGAGAACAACATAGTTCAAACTCCCGCTCAAGAGGCATCCAGAAGTGTTACTCTGGAGGCCTCCCAGGTCAACGATGAAATCGCTGCACCACAAAATTTTCACGATCAGAATGTGCAGCCTGAACAACCACAACTCTGTAACTCCACTAGGGTTTGTAATCCACCCACTAGATATTATGGTTTCCTCATAGAGGAACATGATGATGTGGAGATCCCGGATAAAGATGATCCTAGAACTTATATTGAGGCAACATTAGATGTTGACTCAAAGAAGTGGCATGAAGCCATAAAATCCGAGATGGACTCGATATACACCAATCAAGTCTGGGACTTGGTTGAATTGCCGAAAGGGGTTAAACCCATAGGTTGCAAATGGGTCTTCAAACGTAAGACTGGTGCAAATGGCAAAGTACAAACCTACAAGGCTAGGTTGGTGGCGAAAGGTTATAGTCAACGTGAATGCATTGACTATGATGAGACTTTCTCACCTAGTTGCTAAGATCAAGTCCATTCGAATTTTACTTGCGGTTGCAGCACGCCTTGATTATGAAATTTGGCAGATGGAGGTCAAAACAACTTTCCTCAATGGCAACATTGATAAGGAAGTATTTATGACTCAACCGGAGGGTTTTATATCAAAGCCAAAATCTAATCTTGTGTGTAAGCTTAAACGATCCATTTATGGATTGAAACAAACTTCTAGGAGTTGGAATATCCAATTTGATGAAGCTGTCAAATCTTTTGACTTCGTCAGAAACTCAAAAGATCCGTGCGTCTATCAGAAATGCAATGGAAAGAATATTTTCTTCACACTTGTGTATGTCGTGTTGGGTTATACTGAAAAGTATGCTTTTACTTTGTATAACCAAACTGAATTTTCATATTTATTTACTAAAATACATTATTAATCATTGTTGCATTTAAATATGAATGAATGTTATATATATTTATTGCAAACCAGTTCAATAAGTCAGTACGTATTACGTTGTAATTTATTTGGAGATACCAGATCACAGAAGATCAAATTAACAGCTCCTCGTAATTAAGTACAAATTCACAACCTAGATGGAAATGAACAAACCATCATGAAAGGTTGATGTATAAGACTTAGATTGGCTTGTCTTGACCAAGTGATTATACTAGTGCATTTGGATGCGCTGAATAGGACCTACAAGAGGATATATATAAGAATTAGACCTCAGTGGTTTGTTATTTCTTAATCTCCGTCCTTTATGTAGGATCGTGTGAAATTAATAACTATTGATTTGACTTATGATAGGAAGAGAGACATTGTTATTCGATACCTTATATCTTGGGCAATATTATTAATTACATGACGATTGCTGACATTTAATATGGAGAATCGTGCAAGCAAATCGTCTTGATTGATTTGTCCCCTTGGTGGGCTCTCGAATCTTTATCATACCAAATCTTGCAAGTGGAAATTTATTTCAGGTATGGATAATAATGTTGAGTTGTCTTTACTCCAAGGATAAAGATATTAATTAATATAAAGCTTGTTCAGTGGCTTAATTAATTAATGGACTAAAATAATCTTAAACACGGGAAATAATGACAGGGAGCCATATTATAGTAAAGTCATAATATGGGTTAAGATGGATAGTTCAATATTAATTTTATAGTGGAATAAATTAATATTAATGGACTTTGAATAATATTTGGCCCAATATTATAGCTTCATAGTCCGTTGAAGGTCCAATCTTAATTTCTCCTAAAGGCCCCTCAAATAGCCCAAAATAAAGTCCAATTAATAAAAGAGAGAAGAAAATATTCTTGCCTAATATTTTTTATTTTTTCGAAAATTGTAGGATTAAGGAGAAAAAGATTTTCTTGATTTTCTTGAAAAGATTTTATGGAAAGAGATAAGTATTCTTGGAATACATAATCATCCCATAAATTCAAGAAGTCAAATCTTGACTCCTTCCTCCTTGTATTTTTCGAAAGTATGGGTAAAAAGGGGAATAAAATTTTTATGGAAAAATTTAATTAAGGAGAAAAGAATATAGGAGATATATTCTAGATTTCTTGAAGATCAAGAAAAATATTTTCTTCCCTTATTTTTTCCTCAAAAAAAATCGGCCACCCCCTCACTATATATAGGGGATGAATTTTTCATTCCCAACTGTAATTCCATGTGTTGGAAATATTAGAAATCCACAAAGGTGGTGGCAAAATATTTTTGGTTTCTCTCTTATTAAAATAGTTCGTGAGAATCTTCCCACCGGATTGCGTTCGTGGACTTGGGACATATTTGGGAAGGCTCTTTGGGTTGATCCAGCATTTCATCAGTTGTCTCTACAAGAGGTTAGTAATCTCGTAACTCTTAGATTCCGCATGCTTAGGATTTACGTGGATTACGTGTACGCATGTTGTTTATTCGCTTATTAATTATTATGTTGAATTGATTTAGGATTAATTCATGCTAGTAATTAATTGATTAATTTAAATATGTATTTAAAATCATCTCGAATAAATCCGGGCACCCCTAATTTCCCAACAACTGGTATCAGAGCTCTGGTTTTGAGCTCTGACTTTTAAATTGTTATTTAAATTATGTTGGACATTTAATTAAAAATTTGATTGTAGAATTGCTAGATATGTTTTGCAGGTATCCAACTGTCATGGTATTTAATGTGTTTAATTTTCATGCGTATGAATGAATGTTTTTTAATTCGACTCGTTCGGATTTGTTTTTCTCGTGAGAAAATCCACGAGTAGATTAGGCTATTTGATTTGATCAATGTAATAGACTATTCTAGATTTAAGGTGTATTTATTTTTCATTAAATAAATTATAACCTGATCGAAGATGAAGACGGGAGATTTAGGAAGTTAAGATGAATCCAGAATCTGCATAGGGCGACGCGGCACGGGCACAAACGTGCCGCGGAGGGGACGCAGCGACGCGACGCCGCCGGGTCAAACGGGTTTGGCACACGGGCTGCTACCGGAGGATCAGTTCACGACGCGAATGCGATTGACGCCAAGATGGGCGCAAGACGAGGAGGAGAGAAGGCGACGGCAACAAGACGGGGCGCGCAGCGCTGCCGCACGACACCGCCAACGACGCCGAGGGCTGCCGAGTAACCAGCGGGCGACAAGACACGCTTAAAAGACGAAGGGTTTTGCCGCTTCAAGCCGCCGGCCGGACGCGGGCGGCATCCTGGCCGCGAAATGCCATGCGGAGTTCCAAGAAGATGTAATTTTTCGAAAGACGAACGAGTGGGAGAAATTCAAGACTGTATTTCTTCAAGATCAAGCCAAGGAAAATCAAACCATGACAATTGGATAATATGTGCCCAATGTATTTATTTTTTGCTTTGCTTGATTTATTGTTGTATTTTCTTTTGCTTTATTTAATTTGTTTAAATGTATTTGCATGAGAATTGCTCAACGAAAAATCTCAAATTCAAAAATTAATAAGTATGTTTTAATAATTAATTTGGTTTTGAATCGAATTAATTTTGACCTCCATGATTTATTTATTTGTGAAATATTTTGGAGAAATTCCCCTACGGGACGGTCAAAAGATACATGAATAAATTCTCAAAAGGATGATTGTGAATTATTATTAGTGGCGACGATGACCCTCCCACGAGGCTCGATCAAAATGAAGTAGTAATTCTGTATTTAATCATGGTTACTACTTAGGTATAAAATTGATATGCATATACTTCACCGAAGTCCCTGTCAATTTTATATTGGTCAAGTGGGAGCCGACTATTAATTTTTAAAATTAAAGGTTTGTAATTGTTCTTGTTTGTAACCTGCTTGAATGTGATTTAAATGATGACCCTCCCAAGAGGCTCATTTAAATCTGTTTTGAGATGTTGGCTGATGCATGTTCATATTTTTTTTAGATTTTAATATGAATCATGTGATCGAATTATGTGATTTTCTTTGTGTTGATCCGGATATTGACACAAGATGTATGTTTATTTTCAGTTTCATCATGTCGCAACCTTTTAATCCACTATTCAATATACTAAAAGACAACCTGCTTACTGGAGAAAACTTTGTTGATTGGTATCGAAAACTCACTATTGTCCTCACTGCACAAAGCCATAACTGGGTTCAAAATACACCCAAACCAGAGAAGCCATCAAACGAGGCTACGAAAACGATTAAGAAAGAATATGCTTATTGGGAGCGTTCTAACGAAATGGCAAAGTGTACCATCTTGGCTTCAATGTCAGATGTGTTGCAACACCAACACCAAAACGTTGAGACCGATGCGGATATCATGATCAATCTTAAAGCGATGTTCCAACATCAGAACCGTGTAGCTCGCCAGATCACCATGAGAGATATGCTCTCAATGAAAATGGTGGAGGGAACACCCGTAAGGGATCATGTTCTCCAGATGATGGCTCACCTTAACAAACTTGAGGTGCTTGGAGCTGAATATGACATCAAGACCCAAATCGATTTCATACTCCATTCCCTACCCAAAAGCTTTGAGCAGTTCAGGTTGAATTATCAAATGAACAATCAGAAGTTCAACTTGCCTGACCTGCTGCAAGCTCTTGTTTCGGCCGAAGGGATATTAGGAGAGAGCAACCAAGCTTTAGCGGCATTTGGTCCATCTTCTTTTTCTAGGCCAAAAGGAGGCAAGAAGAAGAAGAAAACCAAAAGTGAAAGCCAAGTTAACTCAAGTGTTGCCAAGGGAAAAGGTAAGGTGAAGAAGGATGGTGGAGTAAGGAGTCCAGCTAAGGGGAAGCGCTTCAACTGCGGTGAAAAATGACATTGGAGGTCGGCCTGTTCCAAACCCAAAAGGAATGGAAAGAAAGGTAATTCTCACTCACTAGTTGTTGAAACTTGTTTGGTGGAGTATGCTGCCCATTCGTGGGTAGTGGATACGGGATCCACTGATCATGTTTGTTTCACATTACAGGGGTTCAAGCGGACCCGGCAACTTAGTGGAAGTGAGATCCACATCACACTAGGCGATGCTACGAGAGTGGTAGCTGAAGCAGTGGGAGACGTGCACCTGTCTTTTGAAGACCAGTTTTTAATTTTAAGAGACGTTCTTTATGTTCCTGTTTTTCGGAAAAACCTTATTTCAGTTTCTAAACTATTTGTCGATGGATATTTTGTTCGTTTTAATAACCATGTTACTGTTTTTCGTAACGATGTGATTATCTATCGTGGAATTTTACGGAACAATCTCTATATTATTAACTGTGCACACCACTTACAAAATGCATCGTATAACACATCTACTATTTCATGTAAAAGAAAGCATTCGGCTAACGTGAACGAAACACTTCTTTGGCACCTAAGATTAGGTCATATTAACGCAAAAAGGATTCAAAGGTTGGTTCAAGATGGTTCATTGGGGTCTCTCCAGATTGAACCACTTCCAACTTGCGAATCGTGCTTGGAGGGTAAAATGACCAAGAGGGCATTTGGAGCCAAGGGGCTTAGAGCTAAGGAAGTGTTAGAAATCGTTCACACTGACGTGTGGTCCAATGTAAATCAAAGCTAGAGGTGGTTACGAGTATTTCGTTACGTTTATCGATGATTACTCACGCTACGGATACATTTTCCTAATGAAGAATAAATCTGAGACCTTTGATAAATTCAAATAATTTAAGGCTCAAGCAGAGAATCATAAGGAAAAGACTATCAAGTTTCTACGATCTGAATGTGGAGGCGAATACCTCAGTGATGAATTCTTGAACTACCTGTCGGAAGAGGGGATTGCATCCCAGTTGACTGCACCCGGTACCCCTCAACAAAATGAGGTTGCAGAACGAAGAAATAGAACATTTCTAGAAATGGTAAGATCAATGATGAGTTATGCAGATTTACCAAAATTGTTATGGGGTTACGCTTTGGAAATAACGGCTTATATTCTAAACATAGTGCCATCCAAATCAGTTCATAAAACCCCGAGAGAATTGTGGACAGGGCGCAAGCCCAGCTATGGACACATCAGGATCTGGGGGTGTCCTACATACGTGTTGGACAAGGTAGCTGGTAAGTTGGATGCACGTTCATAATTAAGGTTGTTCATTGGGTATCCCGATGGGACGAAAGGATGCATGTTTTATGGTCCCGAAGATCAAAAGGTCATAATCAGTACGCACTTTACATTTTTGGAAGAAGACTATATGAACGATAAAAAGCTTAGAAGTGAAATTACCTTGGAAGAACTTAAGGGGCCAACTCCATTGCCAACTGTACAAAATGATATACCAAACGTCACGCCTTCACAACCAGAACCTCATCGTAGTGGGAGGGTTATCCGAAAATCCAAGCGATTCTTAGGGATTGGAGAGTCTTCGGACTTGATCTCAGGCGAAGAATCAGATCCCTGGTCCTACAATGAGGCGATCCAAGACAAAGATGCAACCTCTTGGCAAACAGTAATGGAAGCCGAAATGAGTTCAATTGATCACAATAAAGTGTGGGAGCTAGTAGAACCACTTAATGGGGTAAAATCCATTGGATGTAAGTGGGTATACAAGAGAAAAAGGGGACCGGATGGAAAGGTTGAAACCTTTAAAGCAAGACTAGTGGCGAAAGGGTACACTCAGAAAGAATGGATCGACTATGAGGAAACCTTTTCGCCAGTAGCCATGCTCAAGTCCATCTGTATTCTCTTGTCGATTGTTGCGTATTTAGACTTTGAGATCTGGCAAATGGATGTCAAGACAGCTTTCCTCAATGGAAGTCTTGACGAAGAAATCTATATGCAACAACCCGAAGGCTTCATTGAAATGGGTCAAGAGCATCTGGTTTGCAAGCTTAAAAAGTCCATTTATGGGCTGAAGCAAGCATCCCGTGCTTGGAATCACTGTTTTGATCAAGTTATAAAATCCTACGGTTTTGATCAAAATAACTTTGAAAGTTGTGTTTACAAAAAGTGTGACAGAACTGCATTGGTATTTTTGGTACTATACATAGACGACATACTGCTCATCGGGAACGATGTAAAGGTGTTATCGGACGTAAGGGCATGACTATCAAAACAGTTTGATATGAAAGATTTAGGGAAAGCCGATCACATCCTAGGGATCAAGATCACTCGAGATCGCAGGAAAAGAATGATCGGGCTTTCGCAAGCCTCATATATAGACACTATTTTGAAACGCTTCAGCATGCAAGATTCCAAGAAAGACTTTGTGCCCTACAGACATGGAATCCATCTATCCAAAGAAATGTGTCCCAAAACACAAAATGAGATAGATGACATGAAAGGCATCCCTTATGCTTCGGCTGTGGGAAGCCTCATGTACGCAATGCTGTGCACGAGACTGGATATCTGCTTTGCTATAGTCATGGTAGCTAGATATCAAAGTAACCCTGGAAAAGCGCATTGGACTGCGGTAAAGAACATTCTGAAGTATCTTAAGAGGACACGGGACAGAATGTTGGTTTACCAGTCAGATAGTCTAATCCTCATCGGTTACACGGACCCGGATTTCCAATTAGACGTTGACTCCAGAAAGTCTACCTCGGGTAGTGTGTTTTGCATGGGGGAGGAGCCATGACATGGAGAAGCGTAAAGCAGAAATGCATCGCCGATTCTACCATTGAAGCTGAATACGTAGCTGGTTGTGAAGCAGCGAAGGAAGCGGTTTGGCTCAAGAACTTCCTAGTGGACTTGGACGTTGTCCCGGATTTGCCCAGCACAATCACGGTCTACTGTGATAATGTCGGAGCAGTTGTAAATTCGATGGAACCGAGAGCACACAAGGCCAGCAAACACATTGAAAAAAAATACCATCTTATACGAGAAATCGTTAAGAGAGGAGACATTGAGGTGGAAAAGATTGCATCGGAAGACAGCAGATCCATTCACAAAGGGTCTGCCTCAGAGTACATTCGAGAGACATGTGGAAGGAATGGGTGTCAAGAACGTTGTCAATCTGCTTTGAGTATAAGTGGGAGAACTTATTAGGTTCATGTAGGGTGACATTAGATATCACATAGAACACGAGACATGCTGTAGTATACTTAAAAGCAGACTTTGAGTATAAGTGGGAGATTGTTGGGGTTATACTGAAAAGTATGCTTTTACTTTGTATAACCAAACTGAATTTTCTTATTAATTTACTGAAATAAATTATTAATCACTGTTGCATTTAAATATGAATGAATGTTATATATATTTATTGCAAACCCATTCAATAAGTCAGTACGTATTACGTTGTAGTTAATTTGGTGATACCAGATCACAGAAGATCAAATTAACAGCTCCTCGTAATTAAGTACAAATTCACAACCTAGATGGAAATAAACAAACCATCATGAAAGCCTGATGTATAAGACTCAGATTGGCTTGTCTTGACCAAGATATTATACTAGTGCATTTGGATGCGCTGAATAGGACCTACAGGAGGATAAATTCTTCGGTACTGAATATACAAGAATTAGACCTCAGTGGTGTGTTATTTCTTAATCTCAGTCCCTTAAATAGGATCGTGTTAAATTAATATTGCTTTGACTTATGATAGGAAGAGAGTCATTGCGATTCGATACCTTATATCTTGGATAATATTATTAATTACATGACGATTTCTGACATTTAATATGAAGAATCGTGTGCAAGTACGTCTTGCTTGATTTGTTCCCTTGGTGGGCTTAGAATCTTTATCATACCAAATCTTGCAAGTGGAAATATCATACCAAATCTTGCAAGTGGAAATTTATTTCCGGTATGGATAATAATGTTGAGATGTCTTTACTCCAAGGATAAAGATATTAATTAATATAAAGCTTGTTCAGTGGATTAATTAATTAATGGACTAAAATAATCTTAAACACGGGAAATAATGACCGGGAGCCATATTATAGTAAAGTCGTAATATGGGTTAAGATGGATAGTTCAATATTAATTTTATAGTGGAATAAATTATTATTAATGGACTTTGAATAATATTTGGCCCAATATTATAACTTCATAGTCCATCGTCTCATCAGTTGTCTCTACACGAGGTTAGTAATCTCGTAACTCCTCGATCCCGCATGCTTAGGATTTACGTGGATTACGTGTACGCATGTTGTTTATTTGTTTATTAATTATTATGTTGAATTTATTTAGGATTAATTCATGCTAGTAATTAATTGATTAATTTAAATATGTATTTAAAATCATCTCGAATAGATCCAGGCACTCCTAATTTCCCAACATGTCGATGACATACTGATTATGGGAAACAGTATCCCACTCATGCAGTCCGTGAAAGAATGGTTGTCAAAGACCTTCATGATGAAGGATCTAGGTGAAGCCTGCTACATCTTAGGGATCAAGATCCATAGGGATAGATCCAAGAAGATGTTAGGGCTTTCACAATCCACCTATGTAGACAAGGTGTTGAAGCGATTTGTGATGGACAACTCTAAGAGAGATTCTCTACCGGCATGTCATGGGATAAAGCTATCTAAGGATGATTGTCTTTCTACAGATGTTTATATCCAGCACATGAAGGACGTACGATATGCATCTGCCATTGGGTCCATCATGTACGCCATGACTTGCACTAGGCCAGATGTAGCCTTCGCTGCCAGCACCACTGGTAGATACCAACAAAATCCGGATGAACCTCACTGGATTGCTGTCAAGAACATTCTTAAGTACCTCAGGCGTATTAAAGACATCTTTATGGTCTATGGAGGACAGTCATAGCTAGTTGTCACTGGCTATGCTGACGTTAGTTTCCAATTAGACTATGATGATTACAAGTCATAATCAGGCTATATGTTCGTTCTCAATGATGGGGTGATTAGTTAGAATAGTTGCAAATAAGAAACTATCTCGGACTCAACAACCGAAGCTGAGTACATTGCTACGGCGGAAGCTACCAAAGAGGTTGTCTGGATAAAATAGTTCTTAAGTGAACTAGGGGTAGTTCCAAGTGTCAGTAGTATAATAAAGTTGTATTGTAACAACACTGGTGCGGTTGCGCAAGCTAAGGAACCGAGATCCGATAACAGAAATAAGCATGTACTGAGGCGTTATCACTTGATAAGAGAGATAATCGCTAGAGGAGAGATAGAGTTAGAGTGTGTTCCCACGGAAGATAATTTTGCTGATCCTTTCACCAAAGCTTTGAGTGTTCATCTACACACTAGACATTTCAATGGTCTAGGGGTTAGGCATGTGGGTGATTGACTCTAGTGCAAGTGGAAGATTGTTAATGTTAGTGTCCTAGAGACAATCCATTAGACATAATGCTAAGATAATATTCAGTATTGGTTTAATATTATTGTTTGTTTAATATTAAATATATGGCATTACACTTATTAGAAATATTATGTTTGATTGTTTGCATTTGTTCTTATATGTGTTCCCTTGAGTCATTGTTGTCATTGAGGTTGTGAGAACTCAGATGACCTAAGCATGATTCTCAAATAGGCCCGATCAAGGATCATCAAGAATGGGATATTGATAATGTTAGTGTTAGTGTCCTAGAGACAATCTATTGTAAGGACATAATACTAGATGATATTCAATTTGATTTAATATTATAGTTCATTTAATATTAATGTATGGCAATACACTTGTTTGAATATTATGTTTGATTGTTTGCATTTATTCATACAAGTGTTCCCATGAGTCATTGCTGTCATTGAGGTTTTGAGAACTCAGATGACTTAAGCATGATTCTCCAATAGCCCCGATCAAGGATCATCAAGAATGGGATAGTGATGATGCAATGGAGATTGGTGTGCGATCTGCATCATACTCCTAGAGAGTGTAGTAAGATCTCACTTACTACGAGATAGTAGGTATCTTATGATGGATGAACAAATACCTTAGAGGGTATTGATATACCCATTCGAGAAATCGTTTGATGTAGTTCTACTATATGTGTCTACGGGTGTCTCGATTAGTGGGAGCGATGCGATACTCCTTTGACTTGAGTTCAATACGCACGACATGTGTGGGATGATGAACTTTGACCAAGACCGACACTTGCACCCTTCCATGGGTAGATATAACTTGGATTGGGTTCATCACGAAGTGCATGTGCGTGGTAGTTGAGCCAAGAATAGGATTCATTCCTCAAAATGGATTTAGAGAGAATACTCATCTTCTCGTCATAATTAGATCTAAGTCATCGGCCGATGCACGTCACGTTAGACTTTGTGGCTAAGTGTGACATACATGATCAATTAGTGATTAGAGATAATATGATTAAGTTATTTGAATAGACACTTCATTATGTTCAAGACTAATAGAGTATTCGCGAATGAAAGGAGAAAATCGTAATAACACATGTTTCAGTTACAGGTAGTTGCATGTTTCTTGCAAGGTACCTCATATATTGAGAATGTCTGATTTATTGCCTAGGGTTCAATTAAGACCATTAGTTTGACTAATCGCTCAATATATGAGGGCATATGGGTCACACAACAAGTAGTTCCCTTTTACGGATTATAATTGGTTGATTAAATGTTAAATTAGATTTAATATTTAATTTATGGAGAAGTAATTAATAATATATTAATTTGTAATTAATTATTATTAATGTTTAATTAAATTATATTTAATTAAACAAGAATTCTCAATAATAATATTTGAAATATTATTGTAGGATTTAATATATATGGAAACAAATCGTAGAGATTTGTCATATATGGAATTCAAATTTGTAGAGATTTATATTTAGAAAATTAAATTAAAGAAGTTTAATTTAATTAATTAAAAGGTATTTTAATTTCCCAATAGGCCAACTTAGGTTTTAAGCTGGGCCTCCCTATATATATTAGCTCTTGGGATTTCACAAACAGTTTTTACACTTCACAATTTCTCCATAAGATCTAAAGTTTGGATTTTCCTAGCTAATTCAACTTGGGATCAACACTGGAAAATTTGTTCCGATCCGTTCTTGGGGATTACGTGGATACCATAGTTGAGGAATCTGTTCTACAACTGCTATAAGATTTCTCGTTATGATTATTGTAATCCTTTTGTGCAATTAACTATTCATTGTTGGTGAACTGTTCTATTCCGCTGCGCATGTATTACGTGTTTACGTGCCTCTATTTTCCAACACAGCTCAAGTCTCTTGATTAATTAATTGCTATTTGTATCATGTTAAAAAGTTTTTTTTTTAATATGATTGGTGCGGTCGAGTTTGACGTCAACCGCACCATTGAAATTGTTTGTTTAATGTTCTGGTCATATGAATTTGTATTAATTCATTATGGGTAGGCTTTATTTGATAAACCCACCCACTTGTCTTTGGTCCACTTCATCCCCTCCTCTTTTTCGATTTGGGTGTTTTTGAAACCATAAATCACGCCTCCGGGAATCGCAGCGCCACTCGGCTCACGGCGGAGGCCCACAGCGCGTCGTTAGGTGACGGCCGTGTGGACCCGTTCACGATGCGCGGTGGTGGCGCACCTCGTCCGCCGCCCTATTCGTCTCGCTCTGCAATTCATTTTGCCATTCACCGCTAAGCACTCGTCCAATCTCGATTTGCGACGCCATCGGTGGTTCACCATCCTTGCGGCCCGTCGCGATGATAAATACCTTTGGTTTAATGGTTGTGGTGCTCGTTCTTTGATTGAATCATTTGGAGCGATTCATCGAACTCGCAAAGCCGAGAGGCGACGGTGTTGCACCAGCATGCCTAGGGCGACACGGTGAGAACGCTCGCGCTCAAGGCTCGGCATCGACGATCCCTCGGTTCTGGACTGCACATCCGATGTGAATCAGGCCGACCATTCGCGTGGTTTTTCTTTTCGGCTCTGCTTCATTTCTGATGTTGGACTTGCTCCCCTGTTCTTCGTTTCATGTGCTATCCTGTGTTCCAAAATTTGATGATTCGGGATTTTGATGATGATTGATGAAACTGGAATTTTTTTGGGTTTGGAAATTTTGGGATTACTGAAAATGTACGGATTAGATCTGTTTGGAAGGGTGATGATGTGGGAGGGCTGTTTTTTAACTCGTTTAGAGACACGGACCCTCCTGTGCAATTTTGGAATTTGCAGCTGAGCCCCGAAAATTAAACAAAATTTTAATTTGATAAATTTTAATTTTTTGAAATTAGAATTTAAAAGGTTGGACCTATATGGAAACAAAATTGGATTTTATTTTAATGATTAATTGGATTAATCATAAGATTTTAATAATTTAAAATCGAATTAAAATTTGATTTTAAGGTTCGGTTTAAAAGGAATTATTAAATCCCACTGTTTAACTGTTTTATATTTAATTCGTTAAACACTTTTACAATCCGCATTATGACTGTTTGGGTAGGCGGCACCCAATAACTGTCGGACCGTATTTATTGTTTGTGTAGAAGGTGTCCATATAAGTGTTAGTCCGTATGAAATATGTTTGGGTAGGCGGCGCCCAATAATTGCTCAAATGTGATGTAGATTAACATGTCGGATCTCGATTAAGCAATTAATACCCCGCCTTTAAAACGTTCTTCGCTAAAATATAATTTTCATTAAATTGAACAATGCCTTCCATCAAAGTTAAAAGTAAACCGGAGATTTCGTTCCAATGAGTATTTAAGGCCCAAGTTTTTTGCTTGGATCTACATCTAATGGGACTTTTATAGGGACACGTAGTGTCGCCGCTTGATGGTTGTAAACCAACTTGACTTTGTTTCACCAGCCCAAGCAGGGAAACAAAAGTCAAGGGGCATTCGATTGAACTAGGTTTAATCAACTAGGAATTGCAGTTTTGCAATTGGTTTGGAGACCTATCAGTTATGCTATTGCAGTAATCAGCCCAAGCAGATATTGTAATAGTAGGAATGTGGATCCTAGTCCATTACAATTTATATCTGATATAAATTCGTACTCTTCCGATGAGGTCGTTGAGTATGTGAAATAATGGAGACAAAATAAACACAAAAGAAGGGCCATGTTTATTTTGATTGCTGAATATTGATCATAGTAATTATGTGTTTTAATTCTCGTTTTATTTTATTTCTCTTAGTTAGTTGAAATGTATAACTGTTATTGAGATGTGTTTTGGAAACAAACAAATTGGCTAGGCCAAATTTTCTGGACTGGCACCGTAACATGTGTTTGGTGCTAAGGCAAGAAAAGATTGAGTACGTGTTGGACACGCCTATCACGGTTACCCTTAAAGCTGGTACTCTGAGCCAGCCACATTTGACGTAGCACCTCAGAAGAAGCATCAAGAGGATGCTTCCCAGACTCAGTATGTGATGTTGCTCGGCATGACTCCCGATGTACATAGGCAACATGAGAAAATGGGTCCCTTCTTAGTGCTCAAGCATCTGAAAGATCTCTTTGATTCTGAATCTCGCTATGAGATTTATGAAGTGATGAGAGATCTGTTTAAATGCCGGTTAGCTAAAGGAGAGAAGATTTTACCTCATGTGCTTAAGATGATAGGCCTAATTCAAAAACTTGGTAATTTAGGCTTTGAGCTAAAAGACCAACATTTTCATTTATGTTATCCTCCAGTCGCTCCCAGATTCATATTTTAGCTTCATTGTGAACTACAATATGAATAAGACGGATGCGACCATGCCTAAACTTCACAACGTGCTCAAGACTTTTGAGTTCACTATCACTAAGATGGTGTTCAAAAGAAGGAGCGGGTAAACAAGGATGTGTGCCTCTACTGAAAGTAGAAGAAGGGCACTAGAAGAAGGACTGTAAGGTTTCGGTTGCTGAAAAGAAGACACTATGTGCTTCTAGCACTAGAACATGTATGTTTGTTATTAAGATAAACATGTACACTAATAGCGCTAACTGTTTGGTATTGGATACTGGATGTGGCTCTCACATTTGCACTAATGTGAAAGGGCTCATGTGTCATAGGGCAGTTTGGGCTGGTCAAGTCATCTTACACTTGGAAATGAAGCAAGAGTTGCTAACTGAACGTGTGGGGACTTATGTGTTAGACTTACCCTTTGGTTTTAGATTAGAACTTATTGATTGTCATTTAGTTCTTTCTATTACTCGCAATATGTATTTGTTGCATTATGGATATGATGTTCTTAATATACAAAATAAAAGACCCAAACTCGGTAATCATGAAAACCCAACTTACTTATGGCATTGTAAAACTTGATCATGTAAACGAGAAAAGAATTGCAAGGTTAAGAAAGTTAGACTACTTAACCCCATTCGACTATGAGTCTTATGGAGATTGTGAATCTTATCTCATGGGCAAGATGATCAATGGACCCTTTTCTGGGAAAGGGGTGCATGCCAAAGAAGTTCTAGAGTTGATCTACAACGATGTTTGTGGACCATTGTCCACTCTAGCTAGGGGTCACTTTGGATACTTCATCACTTTTACTGATGATTTCTCAAGATACGGATACGTATATCTTATAAAACACAAATTCGAATCTTTTGAGAAATTCAAAGAGTTTAAGGCTGAAGCAGAGAAGAAACTTGGTAAGAGTATCAAGACTCTTTGATCGGATCGAGGAGGTGAATACCTTAGCCATGAATTCACTGATTACTTGAAGTTACATGGAATTCAGTTACAATGGACTACTCCCGAAACACCTCAGATGAACGGTGTGTCCGAGAGAAGAAACCAAACCCTGTTAGACATGGTGAGGTCAGTGATGAGCTTTTCCTGTCCTCCAACATTCTTATGGGATACGCGTTACAAACCTCAATTTACATTCTAAATAGGATTCCATCTAAATCGGTTGAGCATACACCATATGAACCATGGTGTGGCAAGAAGCCAACTTTTACACATATCTACCATGGGGTTGCCCCGTGATTGTGAAAAGGATGCTTATCGACAAGTTGGAATCCAAAGGTGAAAACGGTTACTCTGTGGGATATCCTAAAGAAACTAAAGGATATTACTTCTATCTACCTGAGAAATAATCTGTGATTGTTTCTAGGCAGACCAAGTTCCTCGAAGAAGACTATGTCTTTAAGGAACAAGGTAGTAAGTTGATAGAACTTGAAGAAATTCAAGAACCACAAATTAACAAAGAGACTGATATATTGTCAAAGCAACATGACAAGGAATCGGTGGGAGCATTCAACAACTTTCACAGTGGGAGTCTTTCACTAGGTGATCGTCTTTCAGCCAGTGGGAGCGTAATTGGAGTAGGCTTGCCAGTGCAAGAACCTCCAAGTGGGCTGAATGAGAACAACATAGTTCAAACTCCCGCCCAAGAGGCATCTGAAAGTGTAGCTCTTGAGGACTCTCCGAACATTGATGAAATCAATGCACCACAAAATTTTCACGATCAGAATGTACAGCCTGCACAACCACAACTCCATAAGTCAATTAGGAATTATAATCCGCCCATTAGATATGGTTACCTCTTGGAGGAACTCATTAATGTGGACATACCGGATAAGGATGATCCTAATACTTATTCTGAAGCAATATCAAATATTGATTAAGGGAAGTGGCATGAAGCCATGAAATCCGAGATGGACTCGATGTACACCAATCAAGTCTGGGACTTGGTTGAGTTGCCTAAAGGGGTTGGACCCATAGTTTGCAAATGGGTTTTCAAGCGAAAGACCAATGCAAATGGCAAGGTACAAACCTACAAAGCTAGGTTGGTGGCAAAGGGTTATAGTCAACGCGAAGACATTGACTATGATGAGACCTTCTCACCAGTTGCAGAGATCAAGTCCATTCGAATTTTACTTGTGATAGCAGCACACTGTGATTATGAGATTTGACAGATGGATGTCAAAACAACTTTCCTCAATAGAAACATTGATAAGGAAGTATTTATGACTCAACCGGAAGGTTTTATATCTAAGACGAATTCTAATCTAGTATGCAAGCTAAAGAGATCCATTTATGGATTGAAGCAAGCTTCTAGGAGTTGGAATATCCGATTAGATGAAGCTATCAAAGCCCTTTTGACTTCATTAGAAATTCGAAAGATCTTTGTGTTTATTGTAAATGCAACGGGAAGAATATTGTTTTCATAATCATGTATGTCAATGGCATATTGATTTTGGGAAACAATATCCCGTTAATGCAGTCCGTTAAAGATTTATTGTCAAAGACCTTCATGATGAAGGATCTTGGTGAAGTCTGCTACACCGTAGGGATCAAGATCCACATGGATAGATCCAAGATGATGTTGAGGCTGTCACAGTCCACCTATGTAGACAAGATGTTGAAGCGTTTTGCGATGGAGAACTCTGAGAGAGGGTCTCAATCGGCAAATCATGGGATAAAGCTATCAAAGAAGGATTGTTTTTTTTTTCTGTTGACAGCTGATATCAAGCACATGAAAGATGTCCCATATGCATATGCAATTGGGTCAATCATGTACGTCATGACTTGCACTAAGCCAAACGTGGCCTACGCTGTCAACATCACTGGTAGATAAATACCAATAGAATCCGGGTGAATCTCACTGGATTACTGTCAAGACCATTCTGAAGTATCTTAGACGAACTACAGAATGTTTCCTTGTCTATGATGGACGGTCAGAACTAGTAGTGACTGGTTATGCTGACACAAGTTTCCAATTCGACTGTGATGATTACAAGTCACAGTCAGGTTACATTTCACTCTCAATAATGAGGCGGTCAGTTGGAATAGTTCCAAGCAAAGTCAACCGCAGATTCAGCAACCGAAGTTGAGTACATTGTTGTATCAGAAGCCTCAAGGAGGCTGTCTGGATTTTATAGTTCTTAAGAGAACTATGGGTAGTTCCAGTGCCAGTTGTCTATTAAAGTTGTATTGAGACAACGCTGGTGCGATTGCGCAAGCAAAGGAACAGAGATCAACAAAGAGAAACAAGCATGTACCTAGACTTATCATTTGATCCAAGAGATCATAAGGATAGGAGAAATGAAATTAAAATGTATTCCCACATATTTAATTTGGAAGATCATTTCACCAAAACACTGAGTGTTCATGTACACACTAGACATTTGATGGTCTAGGGGTTAGACATGTAGGTGATTGACTCTAGTCCAAGTGGGAGATTGTTAGTGTTAGTGTCCTAGAGACAATCTATTGTAAGGATATAATACTAGATGATATTCAGTTTGATTTAATATTATAGTTCATTTAATATTAATGTATGGCAATACACTTGTTTGAATATTATGTTTGATTGTTTGCATTTATTCATACAAGTGTTCCCATGAGTCATTGCTGTCATTGAGATTGTGAGAACTCAGATGACTTAAGCATGATTCTCAAATAGCCCCGATCAAGGATCATCAAGAATGGGATATTGATGATGCAATTGAGATTGGTGTGCGATCTGCATCATACTCTTAGAGAGTGTAGTAAGATCTTACTTACTGCGAGATACTAGGTATCTCATGATGGATGCACAAATACGTTAGAGGGTATTGGTATACCCATCCGAAAAATCGTTTGATGTAGTTCTACTATATGTGTCTACGGGTGTCTCGATTAGTGGGAGCGATGCGATACTCCTTTGACATGAGGTCAATACGCACGACATGTGTGGGATGATGAACTTTGACCATGACCGACGCTTGCACCCTTCCATGTGTAGATATGAAATGGATTGGGTTCATCACGAAGTGCATGTGCGTGGTAGTTGAGCCAAGAATATGATTCATTCATCAAAGTGGATTTAGAGAGAATACTCATCTTCTCGTCATAATTGGATCTAAGTCATCGACCTATGCACGTCAACTTAGACTTTGTGGCTAAGTGTGACATACATGATCAATTAGTGATAAGAGATAATATGATTAAGTTATTTAAATAGACACTTCATCATGTTCAAGACTAATTGAGTATTCGCGAATGAAAGGAGGAAATCGTAATAGCCCATGTTTCAGTTACAGGTAGTTGCATGTTTCTCGCAACGTACCTCATATATTGAGAATGTCTGATTTATTGTCTAGGGTTCAATTAAGACCATTAGTTTGACTAATCGCTCGATATATGAGGGCCTATAGGTCACACAACAAGTAGTTCCCTTTTACGGATTATAATTGGTTGATTAAATGTTAAATTAGATTTAATATTTAATTTATGGAGAAGTAATTAATAATAGATTAATTTGAAATTAAATATTATTAATATTTAATTAAATTAGATTTAATTAAACAAGAATTCTGAATAATAATAATTGGAATATTATTGTAGGATTTAATATATATGAAAACAAATCGTAGAGATTTGTCATATATGGAATTTAAATCCGTAGAAATTTATATTTAGGGAATTAAATTAAAGAAGTTTAATTTAATTAATTAAAAGGGATTTTAATTTCCCAATAGGCCAGCTTATGTTTTAAGCTGGGCCTCCCTATATATATTAGCTCTTGAGATTTAACAAACAATTTTTACACTTTATAATTTCTCCATAAGATCTAAAGTTTGGATTTTCCTAGCTAATTCAACTTGGGATTCAACACTAGCAAATTCGTGTCGATCCGTTTTTAGGGATTACGTGGATACCATAGTTGAGGAATCTGCTCTACAACTGCTGTAAGATTTCTCGTTATGATAATTGTAATCCTTTTGTGCAATTAACTATTCGTTGTTGCACTACTAAAAGCCCCCTTGTAATGACGTTTTTTTGGTGATGCTTATAAATAAGTGTCACATCGTACAAGTATAGTGACGCTCTAATTCTTTAATTATATTTTGTGACGCTTTATAATAGTTTTCAGCCCTTATAAACCCGAGTTCGAATCTCAGGTAGCGCATAAATACTTTAATATATCTAAAGTGACGCTTAAAAAAATTCATGCGAATATGCTCGTGAATTTTTTTAAAGCCCACCACATAATTATATTAACACTTATAAACACTAATTTAATTAATTCCTCAATCTTTACCTTACTGCCACTTCAATATTTCCACCCATATATCCCCACCGCCAATTCAATTCCCTCCTCAAACTAGAGTCAATTTTCCCCTCCATCCCTACCGCCAAGTAAATCGTCGGAAGTATAGGAGTGCAGACCTCCACCGCCACCTCAACCTTCAAGCGTCGTGAGCCCTAATTTGATTTTAGATTCACGCCAATTCATGTTCGCCGAGCGCATCATATTCAATACTACATTCTCCTTCATCTTGCCCTAGTTTCATCAGGCAACAGGTTCGTCAGTGTAATGATTTTACAAATACCTTATTGTTATCAATTGTTTATGTGCGTAGATTGCAATCTCAATTTTTTTTACAAATTAGGTCATCTCGATTGCAATCACAAATACTGACTCGATCCATGATTGTTGTGTTGGTGATTGTGCAATTCGTGTGTGCACAATTATGTGATTAATTTCTGAATTTTCTTCTCTGTTATGGGTTTGGTGATTGTGCAATTATGTGATTAGTTTCAATTTGAATTGGAAAAATACAGCAATATTACTTGAATTCATGGGCACGATTTTCTCTGTTCTTGTACTTGAGTTTACTTTTTTGTGGTGCTTAAAATAAGTTCATGGATTTTTTAAGATACCTGTATATGGTCATATTCATTGGTTGTGGACTTGTTTCATATTATTTGTTTAAGCTTGATATATAGGAGATGTTGCTTCTGCTTCAATTTGCTCTTGGTTGTTGGCAAATGGTGAAGCTACTACCATTTGATTAGCCTCTAATAAAAATAGAATTCAAAAGTTACCCTTTTAAGTTTTATCATGAGCACCTAACTTTGACACTTCTCTTTTTGATTGTTCCTATCTGCATGATTGTTAGCACAATATCCAATTAGTTTCTATTGTTCTTTCCTATTTCTCTGTTCTCTTTTTGTTGTGTTTCTATTTCTCTGCTCCTTTTTTGCTGTGTTTCTATTTCTCTATTTTGGTGCTAAAGATGCTTTAAATGTAGGATTATAAATGTCTGGTTCATAACTCTTAAGCTGTTATGATAGTAATTTTCAGCACATTTACTATTTTGTTCATAGAAAGGGTTGAATTTCATATATATGAAGGTTTGAATTTAAGGGATTGTCCAAAAAATAAGGCACAAAGTAACAATCATTCAAGCTTGATATATAATCAGGCCTGCTGCATATTACTATCTTTTTAATCGTATTATCTTCTTCTCCACACCAACAAAGAATCTTTTAATCGTTTCTCTTTTTAATTATATTCTGTTTATAATCGTATTCTTCTTATAATCTTCAATTCTTCACCTGTTGGGAGATGAATTTAATAAAGATTTTGATTAGATCCCAAAACCCCTGAGTATGACATGTTTCAGGACGATCTTGATAGTATAGGATCAGGTTTCAAAATTATCAGGTTAGAATAGGTTTCAATGTTTTATCTGTAGATCAGAAGTATCCTGAAGATCAAACTATACTGAAGACCTAAACCATACTGAAGGATCAGTATATCCTGAAGAATTACAGAAACCTGAAGACTTGAAGAACCCGAAGATCAGAAGAATCTGAAGATCAGAAGAACCTGAACATCAGAAGATCATGAAGACTCTTATGTACTGAATCAACAGAACCTGAACAAGTCACTCCAAGTTAAAATAGTGTTTTTTCATTCTGAGTACATGCAAAGAGAATGTTATATGTTCGTGAACACTAAGGAAAGTATCAACTCAGTATTGGTTAACAAAAAGAGCCGTTTTTGTTGTCTCTGTTCAAAGGAAGATATCGACCAATGAAGAGGCGACAACAAAACAGACTTTTCGACGACATCGAAAGTTTACATTTCTCACGAAGAATGTCAGCAGAGATATTTGTCTTGTTCACAGAAATTGGTGATTGGCTGCCTGTCTGGGTATTTCCTAAAGCATGCGAGGGCTCGTTCAAAACCTAATGAAGCCATTCACCATATACTCAAAGAAGAAACCAGAGATGCTATCTCTCCAACGGATAGTTTTTCAAAGGAAAACTTCTTGAGAGTTGCGTATAAATACAAAAGGCCTTGAACACTTCAAGGCTACGGGAAATCACAGCAACTCACAGAGCTCATTCGTATTCAAACATTCTTGTGAAGTACTCGAAACCTTTAGAATTTCCCAAGTGTTTCATCTTTGAAGAGAGCTCATTTACTAAGCGTAGATTTAAGATCTTATCCAAAGCTTAGTTCCAGATATCCTAGTCTTTTACTTGTGTTCTCATTGTAAAAGGATATCTCACCTTAGTTAAAAACCAACCAAACCCAAACCCTTTGATTAGGAAGTTTGTATGTGTAGTAGTTGGAAGTGAGAGAGTTGTAAAGAGTTAGTAAGCTTTGTTGTGGTTCACCAAGACTCTACAGAGGAGAAGTTAGTAAACTGATTGTTCAGTTTGAACGCTTGTGTGGTTGAGTTAGTAAGCTGAACTAGTATACAGTTAGTAAGCTGCTGAGTTCAGTCTGAAAGCTTGAGGTAGTAGAAGCAGTGAGTTAAGGAATTTCTCTGAAGATCAGAGAGAGTGGACGTAGGAGCTTGAGCCTCTGAACCACTATAACTTGTTGTGTTATTTGCTTTCTGCTTTGCATTATTACTTGTTGCATATTTTTTGAAAGCATTTTCGATATTCGGTTGGAATCAATCCACTAAACTTGCATTAACTTCGATCACTGACCTTAACCATTGTATTTTTTTAAGGAAAGATTTTTCAAAGAAAGTAAAAACAGTATAAACTTAGGGCCTACACTTTTCCGCTTTTCTAGATAAGCTAGTATAGATAGTTGTCAAACCGATAAACTCTCACGAGTAGTAGTCAAGAAGATTAATATCTACTCCAAGCTTATTTGGACTCTGAGAAAAATCAGGATCAGTGAGCTAATCTGAAGTCCCTGAACGCCGTTCAGTGTTATTGTCTCAGAAGACTTTGACTCAAGGCAATTTGTACTTCCTAGGACTGAAAATCAGGACAACCTGACTCGCTGATTTCAGTAAAAAATTTAAAAGTTGAAAAATCACTACACACGTGTATTTCCCCCCCATACACTTGTGACACTCGTTTACACCGGGACCAACAAGTTGTATCAAAGCAGTGGTTCTAACTGACCACTTGCTTTGGTAGCCATGGTCTTGTTGACTTAGAGATTGTGGTGGTCTACTAAATAGATCTTACTGCTGATATCTTACAAGGCCATTTCATCATGCCTTCTAAGAAACTACCTATGTTCTCAGTTGAGAATTATGATCTATGGAGATTGAGAATGCAGACACACTTTTACTCTAAATATGAGAGAATGTGGAGAGTTGTGTCTCGAGGACCTTTTGAGTTTAAGGTTGTTAATCCTAGATCTACTGATGCTGAAAAAGATGATCCAAGGGATGAATTTCCTAAATCCGATGATCACTTTTTACTCGCGAAAGAAAGGAAGTTGGTTAACTTGGATTATATTGCTAAAGATACTATATAAAGACTATTGATGATGGTGTTATGGGAAATTTTTCCGCTAAAGACATTTGAGAACACGCTATAAAACATTTGAGACAAAGAAAACAAACTATCGTGGCATATATCGCTAAATTTGATGGTTTTGAAATGGAAGATGGTTCATTGAAAGACTTTATGAATGATCTAAGTGCTCTTGGGAAAAAGTATCCTAAAAGAGAAATTGCTCTGAAAATTCTTAGAGGACTATCTAAGAAATGGGATATTCATGTTGTTGTGATTGAAAACACCAAAGATATTGCTTCTATGCCATATCAACAAGTTTTCTCTGAGTTGAAAGCATATGAGTTTGTAATTGATAAGAAAACTAAGAAAAGTTTCGACAAAGAAAGATGATACTTCATCTAACAAAAATGTGACTTTCAAAGCACAAGGTAAAATCTGTAATTCTAAAGAACCTGAGACTCCATCTAACAAAGTGCAGAATGAAAAAGATGAGATAATTGCCTTAATGGCAAGAAGGTTTGAGAAAATGAACCACATATTTGGAAAGTATAAGAGGTATTATAAAAAATACGGTGAGAAACGGAACAAATAACTCGTAAAATCAAGAAAAGTCTCATCGAGAAGAAGAAAGACTACAAAGCTGAAGGATCCTCATCCAAAAGAAGGACTACAAATCCAAAGAGGAAAATGATCAGGATGATGATACCAACAGATGCTACAACTGCAAGAAGATAGGTCACTTCCAAAGATGGTATCCCCGAGTTGAGTTCCAAAGAGAGAAAGGATCGGCAGTTCAAAAAGAGACAAGAAGTATTCAAGCAAAAAGCGCAATGGTTTCTTTGAAGAAGAACATTTTGAGGAAGGATCCGGTTCTCGGAAGAGATGTTCTTAGACGTTGATAAAGTGATGATGTCGAATTTTGTTGCTAGAAAATGAGGAGGTAAATTCTTCTATCTCTGTTGCTGATCCTACACAAGCACCTGAGTTATCAAGTTCATTTGTAACCAATAATTTTGACCTGATGGGTTCTTTTGAGAATTTAATGAAGGATTATTATGTGTTGCAAGAACTTGTCATAGAAACTCAAGAACAGAATGAAGTGCTGACTGCTGAGAATCTAAAGTGAAAAAACTCTAATGCCACTGAGATCACTTCTCAATTGATGGGAGTAACTGATGAACTTGATGTTCTGAAAGTACAACTCTCAGAGAAAGAGAAGGTGGTAGAGGCCCTGAAAGGAAAGTTAGAGAAATCCACTAAAGAAAATTAGCTTATCAGAACTGAGTTCAATGACCTCTTTGAGAAACATGAAACTCTAAACAAAAGTGAGGATAATTTGCGATAACGCGTTATTCTATTGAATTTCGTTTGATCTAAAACAATAGATGAAATTCGACAAAGAACACAGAGTTATCAAAGACCTGCAACTATAAAGACTGGATTAGGATATATTCCAAGGGAAACCTCACATGATCTTCTGAATGCTGCTTCTACAAGTGGCACCAAGATTGTCTTTGTTAAACCGGTGGTTCTTACTGATTTTCTATTGAAGAACAATTTTTATTTAACCTCAATGTTTTGGACAAGGGTAAATGACCTATGGTTTCAGAGAATCTTTGAATAGAGTTCAGAAAGAAAGCGAGAATCTTGAAAAAGGCTAGAAAACCCGAACAATCAAGAGGAAATCCTCGCGCCAAGATTCTCAAGCCAAAGGACTAAGAATACTAACCTGAAGAAATCTACTCTGGACCATCAGAGGAATCCTTAGAAGAGAAACACTCACAGAGAAATTTTCGAATTGAGGAGACCAAGTCCTCGTGATATCGAAAAGACCACAATTTGGTAGGAAAAGATGCACAACCTAAACCCCACTTGCCTAAGGGTAAAGGTTTTCAACCCAATTCTCGTTGTCTTCCTTTTTAAGAACAGACAGAGACAGAGATCACCGATCACCTAAAGCTAAAAGAATGGAACAAGAGGCTCATGTGTTGAACCCAAGAAGAATTCAAAGACTCATGTTAAAGCTAAGGTCGACACTCGAGGAATCGATTTACACAGGATACTTCCAAGGCACCTTTAAAGGGTGGTTAAATGTTTCTGACATAATGTAGATATCTCCACAATTTATTTTTTATGAATGGAACATTAGAAAATTGTTTTTAAAGAACGGGTTTCTAAAGTCATTAGAGTTATCAGCAGATTTGGGTTCCAAAAGGAAACAACTAAATAGGGGTAGGAATGGTACACCAAACGGGTACCTAAGGCCTAACTTTGTTTTGTAAGATGAATGATATTTCGGCACTCTCCGTCGAATGAAGACAACATAGCCTCACGAGCTCTGGACTTATGAACCGAAGTTGACTTATCACCCGACCGATAATAGATGCGATGGTATTCCCTCTGGGATCTTCCATTTGGGATGCTCAAGACATGACAGATACAAATATTTTCCCAATCGATCGTGTTGAACAAAAAGGCCCTCGGGATAACTTTTTTGGAGATAATTCCAAAGGACAAACGAAGGATATGGAACTCTTGAAATTGATATTGTTCATATCCATGGTGTATCATATATTAATCCGGGTTTAAAGCATAACTTGCTTTCTATCACCAATTCGTGATAAAGGATTCATTGTTGAATTCTCAAAGAACTTGTGCTATGTGAAAGATAATGTTTCACAACAAGCATTCTCGACCGGGTACTAGAAAAGTTTAAATGTGTATCTTCAACTTGATTGAAACTTACTCCTATGGATACAAAAAGGCCATCAAAAACCAGTTTGGTTATGGCAAAAAAAGATCGAAAACCATTTGAACTTCAAAACCCCGAACAAACTTGCAAGATTAGCACTTTTGAAGGGGTTACCTAATGAAGTGTTCAAGAAAGATCATGTTTGTGATGCTTGTCGAAAAGGCAAACAGATTAAAGCATCATTTAAAAGCAAAGTAGTGTTGTTCATCGATAGAATACTTCAATTGTTACATATGGATCTCTTTGGTCCAAAGAATAATTTCGTGAGTACTAATGGCGGTGAATATACACCGGTAGTAGTTGATGACTACTCAAGATATACATGAAGTCATTTTTTTTACTTAAGAAAAGAAACTCAAACCAAACCGCATATGGAGTTATTGAAAAGACTCAAGATCGAAAAAATTTGAACTTCAAAAGTGTGGTCAAAATCGACGTATAAATGCACTAAATTTATCAACCATATTATATCCGATTAGCAAAAAAGCAAAGAAATGGAATAACACAATTAAACATCACCGCAAGGACCCCACAACAAAATGGTGTTGTTTGAAAGCGAAAACACGACAAATCATTTATCAACCAAAAAGTTTTCTAAGAACAATGATTGTCGAAGCTTACATTCCTAAGAGATTTTGGGTCGACGAAACTAACACCGCATGATGCTACTCGTCGAAATGGTGGCATCCATGCCGACCAAGAATCAAGGAAAAACTCCATATGAATTGTGGAATGAAAGAAAGCCTCAACTTTTGTTTCATTCTTTTCGTGTGTTTGGTTGTAAGTGTTTCATCTGTGATAATAGTAAAAAATCGGTTGAAAACTTTTGATAGCAAAGTCAAATGAAGAGATATTCTTAGGATATTCTCGAAATTAGTAAAGTTCTTTGGAGTTTACTATTTGTAGGACTCTTATTGTGGAGGAAACACCTCATGTTGTTTTTTATGAATCTACTTGTGGTTCATAAGAAACATGGGAAGTTGATTCGGGGAGACTTGACAAAGAGGATCACCGGACTTAGTCTTGCAAGAAGAATGTCAAAAACATCATCCGAGCTCAAAAAAGAAAATTGATCAATCACTTACTATGAATGGAGTGAAACTGACTCAGAAGAAGAAGAGACTCAGGATGAAAATACTCAGACTGGTGGTACTCAGGATGATAGCTCTCCACTAAAGGAAAGCCAACACACTGAAGTTGACCAATCTGAACAAACATCAGTTTAGACTCAGGTATGTAATGCCGATGAAGATGAGGTCACAGCTGAGACAATCTCTGAATCTATCAACCCAAGGGGAACAAATGTCCCTGACAATGTTCAAAATGAAATATCCCCTGTGGAAGATGATTCACTCTTTCCTTTTGTGTTGTTCCCTGAGTTTAATGAATTACTTGAACCTAACATTTTTGATGTTGAGGACAATACTGTAGGGGGAACATCCAGAAGAACATGGTTAGATAGTCATCCTACTAGTCGATTATTGGGAGAATTATACGAAGGAGTTAAAACAAAAGGTTCCATGGAGAAAGTGCTTTGTTTCTTTCTTCCTATCCGAAAAGTTAACCTATTGAGATTGAAGAAGCTCTTCAAGATTCCTTCCGGATTATCAAATTTATCAAGAAGAGCTAAATCAGTTTGCTAGAAATAAAGTTTGGGAGTTAGTAGAAAGACCTAAGAAGCACAATGTGATTGGAACTAAGTGGGTATTCAAGAATTAAAGAGATGAGAATAATGTCACTGTAAGAAACAAGGCATGCTAGTTGCACAAGGTTACTCCCAAGAAGAAGGCTTGGATTATGATGAAACCTTTGCATCGATTCAAGAAAGACAAAGCCATTAGATTGTTTTTCTTGCATATCTTCGCTCACATGAAATTTAAGGTATATCGGATGGATGTGAAAAGTGCATTTACGAGCGGTGTCTTAAGGAAGAGGTTTATGTGGAACAACCTAGAACACGCAAGAATGACCAAGTTCTGAGTGCCGGGAAAGCCTTTTATGGTCTGAAGCAAGCACCTAGAGCATGGTATGATACTCTATCTCAATTTCTTACTGATCATGGTTTTACCTAAGAGACTGTGGATAGAACCTTGTTCAGGATAGAAGATGGGAAAAATATCTTACTTGTTCAGATATATGTGGATGACATTATATTTGGATCTCCAAATCATCAGTTGTGTGAGAAGTTCTCTTCACTGATGAAAGGTAAGTTTGAGATGTCTATGATGGGGGAGATGAATTTCTTTATAGGACTTCAGGTAAAACAATCTCAAGAATGAATTTTCATCAATCAGACAAAATATACAAGAGATCTGATTGCCAAGTATGGTATTCAGAATTGCAATGCAGTTAGAATCCCCATGAATACTAACTACAAGATGGATCCTGATCCTGAAGGCAAACCGTCGATTGACCATCTTTTGTTTATAGAGGGATCATTGGATCATTGCTCTATCTCACAGCAAGTAGGCCTGACATTACTTTTGTTGGGATATGTGCAAGATACCAAGTTAATCCTAAGACTAGTCACATGGAAGCTGCCAAGAAGATACTAAGGTATCTAAAGGGCACAGTGAATAGAGGATTATGGTATCCAGCTGATGATAACCTTGAATTAACCTGGTTATTCGGGGATCTTGATTATGGTGGTTGCAATTGATGGAAGTCCACTTCGAGAACTTGTCAATTTCTAGGAAGCAAACTGATATCATGGTTTTCAAAGAAGGGACCGAAGAGTAACTAGTACTTCACTTGAAGTTTGAATACACGGCTGCAGGAAGTTGCTGTGCACAAATTCTTTGGCTATGCAACAATTGAGAGATTATAAGGTTATGGTCAAAGAAGTTTTATATTTTACGTGACAACAAGCAGTCTTATTGCTTTATATCACAAAATCTCATACTACTTTTGAGATGTAAGCATGTGGATATCAAGCACCATTTCATCAGAGACCATGTAGTGAAGAAAGACATCTGGACGGAGAAAATTCATACTGATAAACAGAGAGCTGATATTCTTACTAAGCCTTAAGCTGAGTCAAGATTTCAGGAACTATCAGTTGAATTAGGTATGTTGGATCCATGTGAGTAATTTATCCTGAAGAGAGAAGTTCTTTAGATGCACTCAGGACGAAAATCACTCAGGTTGGAAACTGAAAATCAGGACGATTTTTGTCAAGGTCAAAATTCAGTAAGGATTAAGTATTCAATTAATCCTGAAGTGCATTTGATGCATGCATTTACTCACAAAACATTTATTTCAGTCAGTAATCATTTGAAATAAATACAAGATACCTGAACTTTTAGCGGGAATGTTTAAAAAATTCCTATTGGCTAAAATTTTGGCAGAACATCAAGGGTTTACCTCGATTAGAGTGAAACATCATTTTCTTACCCTATATTGCTGCCACTAAAAATGCTTTACTGCTTATTTGCTATTAATAGCAAATAAATCTTGAGGTTATATCAAGTCCCAGATTAAATCTTAGCCGTTTATTCGGATTTAATCTCAACCATTGATCTATCCCTACAAATCATATATATAACCTTTCGTCTCCAAACACTTATCATTTTACACTCTGCATTTCCCTACAAGAACGATCAAACTTTCCAAACCCTCAGAACACTCAAAACCAGAAAATCTTCAATGGAGTTTCCAAGCCATGGAATGATAAGGAATCTCGCAGAAACGGAGAAACCTTATTTCGAGCATGTATTGGAAATGGACGACAACAAATGCACGCCGGTAGAGGAAGAAGCGCTGCATATGCTTCGACTTGCACATTTGGGATGGTTGGTCGGTAACAAGCCGGAACTGGAACTGTCGCAGGAGGTGTTGCAGTTCGTTATCAATCTGCGAGAGGACACCAACGGAGTCTTGGTCTCACAAATCAGCTTTGGGATGTATGCAAAGTCCAAAGCAGAGGTGGTTACTTGAAAAAGAAATGCGGTTATCTTTAACCAACATTAATGATGTTTTTGAGTTAAATGATAGAGGAGATGATCCTGCAAGTTACATGATTGGGAGAGAGCAGGAGATTTTAGATAGATTTTCTGTTTCAAAGGTCGTGTTGAAGGGAGCCTTGAACAAAAAATGTCTAAAACCAGTTTATCGAGTCCTAATCAATATTGTGGCGAAGTGTTTGATGAGCACTTTTGGGAGTTTAGAGCAGGTTAGCCGGAATAAGTTGAGGTTAATGGCTGCTATTGAGGATTCACAGACAAGAGATTTCAACTAGTTAAAGTTCTTGGTGAGTTGTATACTTAGTCAAAATCAGAAGATTAAGTATGACAAAGGGACGTTCATCAAAACTGGAAAAGTGTTGTTTGCCACGAAGATAAGCTATCTTCTGGAAATCTTGCCGAGAAAGAACATGTTTTTCTTAACTGGTACAACTTTCAATTGGAACAAGATCATGTTTCGAAGGCCAAAGTCACAAAAGAGAAGACAAGCAACTTCTCAAAAGTACGAGTTTTTCTTGCTTTCGGGATGAGCTCGAGGAAGCAGGCCGTCGGGAAGAGCTCGAGCAGAAAAAAAAGCAGTCGAGGTGGAAAGCTCGAGTCGATCGGAATAGGATTCCTATTAAGCCGATATCACCTGCATTCGAGGCAAGAAAGTGATCGAGAAGGTCGAAGAGAGCTCGAGAAAAGAAGAAAAAAACACTTGAGCTCCCCGGGTTAAAAGAGAAACCGTGAAAAAAGAAGAAGGCTCAGGAGGAGCAAAAGAGGAAGAAAAAGTTGAGGAAGGTGAGTGAAGTTGCTGAAGGAGAAAAATCTCCTCTTGATACTCTTGTAAAAGCCATCTCACAGGCTGCTGAGACTGAAGCTGGAGAAATCCCTGAGACAGTGAGGGAGGAAGATGTTTTTACTGAGGTGCTCAGCACGAGTATTGGAGATGACAGGATTATGAGAGAAATCTTCATGTGTTCTCAACAACTCTTTGAAGTTAGCCAAATACAGATCCCAACCATTCACCCCTCAGAGCCAAAAATTTCCATACCTTCAGAGGCTCATTCTATCTCTGAGGAAGAATCACCCGTTTCTGAACTCAGGAAAGGTGAAATTGAAGAAAGGGAGTGGAGACTTAAAGCTGAGAGATTTGTACTTGACAAATTCCCAATCCTTGCCACCTATCCTGACCTTCAGGATATGTTTATCAGGCTGAAAACTGCCATGCTGATCATAAATCATTCCTTTGCCATGATGTTGCGGATAGGAAACTTGAAGTGAAGATTTACGGGTTGAAGAAGCAAGCCCGATTGGATGCATTTTCGTGCCTTGGGAAGAGGAGGCTAGGATTAAGGTCACCGAAGTTTGAAGAACTTGTCCTGAAAAAGGTAGCTGAGAGATAGACTGTTGATCAGCCTGAAGGGCCTATTGAGGCTCAGGACAAAGATCGATCGATCGAGGACCCTCGCCGAGGGTAGTCGAAGTTTTTGAGGCCGGAGCATCCGCTCGGGGAAGAAGCTCGGGGAAGTTCCGAACTTCGGTGATTCCGCTCGAGAAGCCCTCAGATCTCAAGCAAACAAAAACCCCATCGGGCGATTGAAATTGGGCTTGAAGACAGAGAAAAAGAAGAGGAGATTCCAATCCCACAGCCAACCGTTGATCTCACACCCATTCTGGAGAAACTAACTATGTTTGAGCCAATGATTGATCAGATGGCAAAGCTCGAATCTCTAGTTAATGAAGTGTCAAAGCTTGCTGAGGCACAGGTTTTCAGGGTGACTTCATCAGGACAATTAGCACATCCATGGTTACATCTGCTCAGGTAACTTCACTATCTACTTCAATTGATAGTAAGTTTACTTCTTTCAGTACAAGGTTGGATGATGCCGCTAAAGAGATGAAGGATGAGATGGAGAGACAGTTTGATCTGAAATCCAAAGCTCTTGAGGATTTTCTGAAATCCAAGGCTGAGGAGATGATCAGGTCAGCTGTAGATGAAATGAGCAACTCCTTGATGGAGAAAATGAAGGCAAATTACGGTGGTCTTCTTTGAAGACACCAAGACGTTAAATGTGTCAAACGATTCGGGATGAACACTTTTTATGTGGGCCGCAGAGGTCAGGTCGATTGGCAGAGAACAACTCCATTTGGACAGAACCCTTTCCGAGCTGATAGCAAACTATGATGCCAAAAAGGGGGAAAGTTTTTATTAAGCTTGCTGCCTTGCCACCAATTGAAAAATCTACTGAATATGCTCTCACTGAGATTCAGAGAGGAAAGCGAAAAGAGCCTGAAATAGTAATTCATCCTGAGGCTGCGATAGAGGTCTTAAAGGAAAGGACGAAGAGGCAGAGGACTCATGAATCCAGTAAGCAGGGGGAAGCTTATGGTATCCACGATTCCTCGTAAAAACTTTCTTTGCATTTGTAGAAAAACCTCTAAAGTCCAAGCAGCGTGCTAAGCCAATCATGAGGAAGCCTACTCAGAGACAATTGGTTACTAAGTTTGATGAAGATGTTGAGGAGGTTGCACAGGAACTGGCTGGGAAAGAGGAAGAATCTAATGTTGATGACCTTTTTAAGGAAGGATTTGGTGAGTATGTCGTGTCCACCAAAAGGCTAAACTGGGACTGGCACAACATAGTTAAAGCCTTGGAAATTTGAAAAAAAGAGGAAAAGCCATGATCTCGATGATCGTGGTCTAAATGACCCGGGAAGGAAAGGGAGGAGGCGAAGAGAAAACTTGGAGGTTTTGGAGGATGATTACGAGGAGGAGAGAACGAAGCCAGGAAGAGGCAAAGCGATGACCCACATTGATAAATGGATGCCAATAGAGATGAATGATCAATGGGAAACGGCCAAGAGAGAGTTCGTGTTCAACAATGATGTGTTGCTGAACTGTTCCGAGCCCAATGCTGACAGAGATGAAGCATTCATCGCCTATCTCGCTTTGAGAACTACAATCGATGTTTGCGTAAATGGTTTTAACATATTTGACACCTTGGGTTTTCAGCTAAAAGCTCCTGGAATGATCAAGTACCCTCCGCCAAGATACAAGAATGGATTGGTTAATTACGATTTCATGCATGCTGACTTCGTGGAATAGGTAGAGTATATGGGCCTAACTGGTAATGATGCTGAGACTCTTAGAAAGAGAGAAGAATTGAAGATCAGGTACTATGACCAGTTCAACCTGAAGCCGCCAGCTGATGAGATCTAATCTGAAGAGGAATGATGTATTTTTTTTTTCTTGTTTGAAACTCTAGAACCTGCAACTATTATTTTCAAAGTGCTACTCACGAGATTTTGGAGTCTTGTAAATGCAGTTGATTATCATTGGTAAGAATTGAAACGAGCGTAACTTTTTGAGTCGGGCTCAGAATCGCTATTATAATACCTCTTTGGAAGCGGAACGATGATTCAGATTAAACTCATGGTGAACGCGCGATGATGTAAGTGGTTCTGGGCCTAAATTCCAATGCTTAGCAGGTCATTGGGCATATTTTGCGGTTTGGGTTTTTATTATTCTGAAAAAATAAATCACTCCCGCACGAGGAACATTTGTCTTCTACGATTATCGTCCCATGTCACGTATACATTGAATTATTCTTCCCACATTATAATATCTTAAAAATTTTGTGTGCTTTATGAAAATTTGATACTTGTTATGCTCATTGGTTTGTTCAGCACATTGAATTTAGAATGGAAATGCAAAAAAAAAATCCTTTATTGCTACTCGTTTTTGTACCATTTACGTCTGAGTCTTTACACCCATTAACTTTATTTTTGAGCTCTTTTGGTCATTATTTTGTCTCTTCCCACATAGTAAATGGACGAAAGAGTAACTTATTATTATTTACTTAGATCTAGTCGAGAGTCGTGATAAGATCTGCTCATTGGAGCTGTGTCGAATTTGTGCCATTCGGTTTAACCTGCTTTCGACTAGAAATGAAGGATGTGGTATTTTTCAGTGTCAAATGGAGTTCTTCCCATTTGTTTTTTCCAGTCTGAGTCTGCATATAGTCAAGTGGCAATGCTCTGTGATACTGATCAATATTTGGATGATAATGTGCAGAAAGAATTGATAGTCGTGATTTTTAAATGTGTAACAAGTACATAGATAGATTGACAGTACTTAACACAAGAGATAAACTACACATGAAAAAGAGAAGAAACCAGGCATAAAACTTTCAATTGGAATCTTTGAGCAACCAAACTCTTTATATGGAGTTCTATTGCATCCAACATTCAATTTCTTTCTGCGAGGAACACAAAAAAATCAGCATAAGCATAATAATCTTTTGCCACCATGCCTAGGAAGTAAAGATGTATTTTTCTTATTTAAGTGAATTAAATACAGTGATTCTTGTGATTGTTTTTAGTTTTCTAGCTTTGAAAGAAATATCAGATATATTGTTCATAACAGTATTTTGTTCTATAAGTATATAACTAAGGCACTAAACAGTAATATATACTCCATGTATATGAGGATTGTGTTTTAAATGTTGTAGTTGCTTACCTATCCTTGAGGGAACAATAAAAAATATTGCATGCGGCCATTATTGTGATCATGGTTTATGTATGCAAAATATGTCGTTTATGTATGGTCTAATAGCTGACATTTCAGTTGCAACGGAAAACTTAAAAAGCCACACAATAACACCTAGAAAAGACGTTTCTTAAAGACCAGTTTTCTTGGTATTATCTCACAATTGTACGTCTGTCTAGGCTGAACTTTCTTTTAGATCATGTGGGCTATGAAATTAATTGTAGTTGTACTTGGTAGGTTTGTTATTAATAATCTAATAATTAATGTCACATGAGAGCTTGTTTTCTATATAAGATAGAGGGACTTGACTCGATTATTTTTTCTCCATTTATTCTAATTCTTACTTTTACATTTCAATGAATTTTGATATCTTTCCATAATGAATTGTAACTTATATTTATATTTTAACATTTTTTTTAAACAAATTTTGTGATTGCAGAAAAATGGTAAAGGCCGGGAAAGCTATTACTGTAAATGATCTTCAAGCAAGGGGTGGAGAGCTAAGAAGTGATCATGCAAATAGTGGCCAAAGGATGCCATCGTCTTTAGGTGATGTTGTCAATGAGCAACATGATCATCGCCTAGGTAACATGCATTATTTTTTAGGGTTATCATTTGTCATTTTTAGAATTATCTTAATTTTTACTTTAACTCTTTAACTCCTTTGTCAATATTTTCTATATTTTAGTGATTATGGTGTATCAATGATGCGGGGACAAAGAATTACTTCGGATTCTGATCATCATGTCGACCCTCAAGGCATATAATAATATACTTTGTGCTTCCATGTTTTTGTTATTGCTTTAGTTATTACTCGCTCCGTCCCAACTCTTTTTTCACATTTATTGTTTTCTCGTGTTTTAGCGAGTGATTTTTTTGTTAGTCTTTGAAATGATAAAAATAATTTTTAAGGAGACACATAATAGTCTGATATGGGAAAAAATTGATCTCAAATTCTTTTACAAGTTTTGTTCCAGGAAATCTTAAGGACTTAGTTTTTTAGTTATTGACTTATTGTTAATTTTATTATTTGAGTACTCGAGGTTGTTAAGTGCTTAGACTAGAGAAGGAAAAGTACAATACTCCTACCTATGGAGAAAAAGAGTTGGTGTTAAATAATATTTTTAGGAATATAGAGAAAATTGATAGTAATCAGCAAGCACTGTTGTTAGACGATAAGGAATGACATTATAGAATATATCAGCGCGTCAGCCCCTTTATTGGATATCATCCCTTTAGGGCATTTGTCTTTGGAAGAAAAATATTCCACTATAAAGTCACCAAAAAACTTACAACCAGATACAAAGTGTAGAAAAATTTTGCACTTTAGTTCAAATTTGAACTAAAGTGCCACGTACTTTAGTTCAAATTTCTACATTGGTTGTAATAGTTTACTCAATTTTATATCTAGTTGTAATTTTTTCTGTCTTTCTAGTATTTTATTGGTGAAGCTAGTTTTTCTATTGTTTAAAGAACAATAATATTTGTTTTAATAGGTCTGAGCAAATATTCTTTTAATTGGTATTGTTGCTCCAGTCAATGTTGCAAAAGACACCATTGATAGTTTAAATGCAGCTAAGCTTTTAGGAAATTGAGGATTATTAGTACCTGAATGGTGTGAAGTGAACGTTATTGTGGTAATTAAATATGAGGAAACATTAATCCGTAAAGTTGGAGGTGTCAAAGTTGTTGGACAAGCTATAAGACATAGCATTGTTTGGTCAAAGTATCTGGTAAGTTTCTATTGATAATCTTACTTTGAAATTTAGTCCTTTTTAATTTCAAGTATCAATTATTTCCTTTTCATTCATTATTATAGAGAAAGTTGTTGTCACGTGATAGTTTAAGGTGCAATTTATCATTGAACTAAAAGTTTTGGTATTTTTGTTTGGGTTAGTCTTGAAAGCTAGTACAACTTATGTTTTTCGTGATGTTACTCTTTTAGATGTCACATGTGAATGACAATATATTTTTTTATATAAATTTGATTGTTTCGTATTTACAGGTGAATGACAATATTTTATTATTACGATGTTTATATATACTGGTACAAATGATTTAAATAATTAAATTATTATATATGCTTGAGCAGGTTAGAGATATGCATATATGTATAATTTCACCTATAGGTATATTGTTACTAATATTACGTGAAGTGTCATTAAATGAGGTAGTTAAGTTAGTTATATGTAACCTAGTGTCGCAAAATAATGTCACAATAAATATTGATCGTGACACATAATGGTGTCACAAGAGAATGAGTTCGTGACACATTTAAGCATCACAAAATGAGGTAGTTAAGTTAGTTATATATAACCTAGTGACACAAAAAAACGTCACAAAAGAAGTTTATCGTGACACATAATGGTGTCACAAGACGATGAGATTGTGACACATTTATGCATCACTAAACGCGGTTTTTAAGGTAGTTAAAACTTTTATGTGACACGAGAAAGTGTCATTAAAGCGTATTGTCGTGATGCTAAATGGCGTCACCAAATAGTGTTACTAAAGAGTTGTAATGCGACGCATAAAAGCATCACGATAGAAATTTCTAATGACGCTTTTAGGGTTCATGGTAACACACTATTGAAACGCCAAATCAAGTGACGCTTGGCAAAGCATCACAAAAGGCAAAAGCGTCACTATAGGCTATTATTAGTGACGCTTTTGCGAGTCACTAAAGCCAAGTTTTCTAGTAGTGTTGGTGAACTGTTCTATTCCGTTGCGTATGTATTACGTGTTTACATGCCTCTATTTTCCAACAGATAATGCAATTGAGATTGGTGTGCGATCTGCATCATACTCTTAGAGAGTGTAGTAAGATCTCACTTACTACGTGATACTAGGTATCTCATGATGGATGCACAAATACCTTGGAGGGTACATTGGTATACCCATCCGAGAAACCGTTTGATGTGATGTAGTTTCACTATATGTGTCTACGGGTGTCTCGGTTAGTGGGAGCGATGCGATACTCCTTTAACTTGAGTTCAATACGCACGACATGTGTGGAGTGATGAACACGCTTGCACCCTTCCATGGGTAGATATGACTTGGATTGGGTTCATCACGAAATGCATGTGCGTGATAGTTGAGCCAAGAAAATGATTCATTCCTCAAAGTGGATTTAGAGAGAATACTCATCTTCTCATCATAATTGGATCAAAGTCATTGGTCAATGCACGTCAACTTGGATTTTGTAGCCAAGTATGACATGATTGATCAATTAGCGATTGGAGATAAATTGATTAAGTTATTTGAATAGACACTTCATCATGTTCAAGACTAATCGAGTATTCGTGAATGAAAGGAGGAAATCGTAATAACCCATGTTTCAGTTACAGTTAGTTGCACATTTCTCGCAACGTACCTCATATATTGAGAATGTCTGATTTATTGACTAGGGTTCAATTAAAACCGTTAGTTTGACTAATCGCTCGATATGTGAGGGTCTATGGGTCACACAACATGATTAAATCAGTGTTTTCATAACCGAACCGGTGATCGAACCGGATAGACCACTGGTCAGTGGTTCAACCGGTCGGACTGGTTCAACCGGCGGTTCAACTGTTGAAATGATTTCTGCCTAATTTTTTTAATATTTCTTATACTTAGTTAAAAAATAAAATAAATATACACTTACAAAAATTTAAACATATATCTAATAACTTTTCATATTTAAGAAAACTTATATTTTTATCCCACATCGAGTAAATGTTAAAGAAAAATGTAAGTGAAAGTAAAGTCTCATAATTTTGTCCCACATCGAAAATGTTAGAAGAAAATGTGAGAGAAAACAATATAAAAGGGGAAAAAGTGTATCTCATCTCATATATTTGTCCCACATCGAAAATGTTGGAGGAAAATATGAGAGAAAGTATTATAAAAGGGGGTGAAGGTAGACCTTGATTTATATATTTATCTCATCTCATATATTTATCCCACATCGAAGGTGTTGGAGAAAAATGTGAGATGAAGTATTATAAAAGGGATGAATGTGGACCTTGGTTCATATTATCCCACCTTATACATATATCCCACATCGAAAGTGTTGGAAAAAAGTATGAGCAGAAGTATTATAAAAGGGGTGAATGTGGACCTTGGTTCATATTACCCTACCTCATACATTTATCCCACATCGAAAATGTTGGAAGAAAATGTGAACATTTATTCCACATCAAAAGTGTTGGAGGAAAATGTGAGAAAAAAATATTTAAAAAAAGGGGGGGAATTGATTTTTTCCAGTTGAACCGGTTTTTGACCGGTATTGACCGTTCAACCTTAAAAGCGGTTTTATGCATGTTTTTAACCGGTTTACTGGCCGGTTCCCGATTCAACCGGTTGAACCGGCCGGTTCAACCCGGTTACAACAACACTGGATTAAATGTTAAATTGGATTTAATATTTAATTTATAGAGAATTAATTAATAATAGATTAATTTGAAATTAATTATTATTAGTGTTTAATTAAATTAGATTTAATTAAATAAGAATTTCTAATAATAATATATGAAATATTATTATAGGATTTAATATATATGGAATCAAATCGTAGAGATTTGACATATATGAGAATTAAATCCGTAGATATTTTATATGTGGGAAATAAATCTAAGAGATTTATTTAAATAAAAATTAGGGATTTTATTTCCAATCAGGATAGCTTAAGATTTAAGCTGGGTCTTTCCTATATATATAAGCTCTTGGAAATTCACAAAAAAACGTTAGTTCATATTTTCTCCATAAAATCTAGAGTTGGAATTTTCCTAACAAATTCATCTCGGGATTCAACGCTGACAAATCTGTGCAAGTCCGTGAATGGGGATTACGTGAATACCATAGTTGAGAAATTTATCTATGAATTACTGTAATGATTCTCTTTATGTTTAATGTAATTAGATTATGCAATTAACTGTTCGTTGTTGGTGAACTGTTTATTTTCGCTGCACATGTATTACGGGTTTACGTGCCTCTAAATTCTAACATTGAATTGTCATATTTCCCACCTGGAGTTGTGATAAGGGAGCCTCCACCTATGCATTTCAACCCACAAAGTGTTATTGGAGGTCAAGTTCAATTTGGTGCATCAAGTTCAACTCCAATTGTCCCAACTGCTGGTATGAATTTCAACCCAAACGCCTACATTGGGTGCAGTGTGAATATTGGTGGTGTCAACACTAATAGAGATGGAATGAGAGTCCTAACACAAGCAGATAAGAAATTTGTGACCTTGTCTTCTTTAACTCAAGTTGCTGCCAATGTTGCTGCTAGTGTTACAAGCAAGGGTAAGGGCAAGGGAAAGGGCAAGAAGGTGAAAAATGGGAAAGATTGGACAATGGGATTTGTGATGGTTTTGGACAATTTTATTCAAGTGGTTTTAGACAATTTCATGGTGATGGGCGGTGTTGTTTTAAGTGTTTTAGAATTCTATTGTTCTCTAGTTATATGTTGCTTTAGACAATGAGATTTGTTCTCTGGTTGTATATTGCTTTAGACTTTGCTTTTAGACAATGAGATTTGTGATTGTTATATGTTGATGTTGTTTGTTAATGTGATTTTGATATTTGTGAAGTTGTTTTCATTGCAAGCATGTTTTTTTCATTGCAACAGTAGATAATATTGCCCAAATATAAGTTGGGACTTTTACAAAATGCCCTCCATAGTTAGAGACTTTGACACATAGCTAGCTAGATTCAACCCATCCACTTGAAGACAGTAGGTGCCCAAGATAGAATTATTACAATGAAAATGATGACTTTTAGCTAATTCACTTTAGAGAGTTCTTCAGTCATGCATATTATTTAGTTCTTCATTTCTTCATTCATTTCAATTGCATTTCTTTCCCCATAAGCTGCATCATTTAGCTTCTGAGTTAACTCCAAGTTTTCAGCAATTAGGCTACCAATTCTCCTCATCATTCCAGAAAACTTGCCTTGCTCAGCCACTTCATGTTCATCTGCCCAAACAAAGAATTTGCAACCATCACTTAGGGAGTCAACATATGTATGGAACAACCTACCTTTGTTTTTTAGCCTTTGAGACACATAAGTGACAGTAGGTTTGCCACAATAGGTCAGTTTTCACCCAACAATTCAATTAATATTACACATTTTCTCAGGTTTCCAGGAATTGGGGTCAAGTTATCTAAAGAAACAAACATTATCCAAATGAAAAGTAGGGTTAAACAAATATGTAACCAAAACGTGCGTAGTTTTAAATTAAAAAAATACTTCTAAAAATGTCGCCAATGCTGACTTATTAGTTATTGCAAACGACGACATGAGTAGGCATGGATGCAGATATCAAAGCCGCCAACACCTTCGAATACTTTGACTCTTCTACGCTCATATTAATTACTATATCACTACAATGTTGACCCAACTATTTCAGGAGTTCATGAATTTAAGTTAATTCAAAGCTGTCGACACTTGTATGTATAAATAATTCACGATATTATAATTTAATTTAAAGTTGTCAAAAAATAATAACATTGTGTATCGTATTGAAACATCGATCATGATAAATTACGAATTAATTTGCATTATTTATATGAAATATATTCCCTAATCGATCGACATATTTTGGCAACAGATTTATTTGTAGTGAAACTATACATCTAGCTCCACATTTACATGTCTATTATTTAAATGACTGTAATTTTAAAAAAATAAACAGAAAATTTGGGCAAAAGATTCACATAAGAAAGCAAATTAATTAAGTAATTAGAAACTAGTTTCAATTCTATCAACTTGGTGGCGAGGTGAAATATCTCAATCATCAATTAGAACATCACTGTCTATATCGGGTTTTCGAGTCCTCTTTTAATTTTTCGAACGAAAAACTCTATCAAGCTGGTTAATTGTCGTGAACAAATATTTTCAATGAAAATTTTACATGCGAGACAAACCAAGATTAATTAATTATTTAATTATATCCTGATAATAATTACAGAAATATGGGTAGATAACATTTTATTCCAATTATAGCAAACATAAGAGAGTATATATAAAAAGAAACAAATGTGGAATGCGTCGGAACAAAGTTGCACAAAGACCATGGGAATAAAGAAGTCAAAGGGAATGTTAAACTCGTTCATATCTCCAATCCCTGCAAATATATTGTGATTAACACTCTTATTGAACTAGGTGTATATATAAATTCAATTACTATTATATGTAAAAATTATCACGGTTATGCATAAAAAAATTAACTGTTTAAAAATATAAAATATCTTTTAAACCGTGAGTTTTTGTGCATAACAATAATATTTTTTATGCATAACAGTGATAATAAAAAAAATTAAGTTCACGGTGAATTTGGATTCACATAAATTTTTTTGTAAATTATTTTAAAAAAATCATCAAGTTGCCAAACTTATCAAATTTAGAACATTATCAAATCTTCATTAACGAAAAAAAATTATTTAACATCACTGGTAAATGCAAAATTGCAAAACAATCAATCGTACGATAAAAAAAAAAAACACAATAAGTTATATTTCTAGATTAATTAAATGAATATTTTGATAGGTCGATGAGATATTCCACAATATTCCAAACCTATGATTATTTTTATAATTTGGACAAATAGTATAAAGGATTTTCTGGTAATTTAGCCGAGAATATAAATATCTGGAAGATATCAATTTGCAGCTGAAGTTATCATTATCCTCCGAATTATAATATGTCGTGTGTTGGTACCGTATACGCGACCCTTGGACGTTGACGTCTACTTTCAGCAAAAAGAAAACAATATAACACAAAGAAAAAGAAAAAAATTACATTATCTTCGTGAAATATTAGTTCAAATGAAAATAAGTTGAAAATTTATGGATCCTACGCGGGTGAAATTGAGTTAAGTGAATTTTTTTTAAAAAATCATATATTATTTGTCGAAAAGCAAAATAGTATTTCGCTATAAAAAAACTCGCTTTTAATTTTGCATTATTAAATGTTTTGAGGGTAAAGTATGAGCTGTGAAAAAGAAAATTATATGTTATTACGTGATGAGGAAAATATATAAAGTTTTTCTTATAATAATTGTTCTTAAATGCTATATTTTTACCAATTCAATTCAAAATATAGTTTTATACTATATTGGTTTTTTTCAAAATATAGTTTTTCTTTTTTAATGCATTCGGTACATTTTGTGAGAATCCAAAGAAAGATAAGCAAATAAAAAACGTCGTCCAGCTGGGAGGAAACAAATGAAAATAGAGATAATCTAGTTGAATTCGTTTCGATTGTTAAATACTAAAAGAATTGCATATTTATCTTTTTTGCAATATTAAAAATAACACTAGTTTGTGTATGTATAATACAACAAATTTTAATATCTTCCAGTGTATAATAAAAATATGTATAATTTGGAAAAAAGAAAAAATATATTTTTTGCATAAAAGACATATATATATTATTTGTAAAAATCTATAAAGATTCGTTTAGGTGTGAAAAAGAGACAAAAGGGAAACATACACGGAGGGAGTATATTTTAAAAATTTATAATTTTTGTATTAAAATTTCTGAATTATTACACGTTTAGAATACATATTTACCTTTATAGTAACATATATATCTAGGAGCAATTTTTTTGCTTTTTTATTTTCTTTCATTACGGATTGTATTAAATGTTTTGTTTGAAATGGGAAATGGTTCGATATTTGTACAAAAATCAAATAGAATATTTTTCATTCCACTTTTCTCATTTTTGAGATTAAATAGGTCCTTAAACTTTTTTAGATATATTTCATATGCATTTTACCGATAGTAGATCCGTGAAATATTTTATATAAAAGTTTTTCTTATATTTTATATATTGTTCTTAAATGCTATTGTAGTTTTACTTCTTAACAACAATTTTATTTCAAAATATAGTTTTATACTATTATTGTTTTACTTCTTAACATCAATTTTATTTCAAAATATAGTTTTTTTATTTTTATCTCATGCATTCGCCCGTACATTTGTGAGACAGTCTCAAAGAGATGAGTTGAAAAATAAAAAGAAAAAGCCAAAAAGATAAGCGTCGTCCAGCTGTGCGAGTGAAATGATGACGACTTTTATAGGAACAGTCAAGAGATAATCTAGTTGAATTCGTTTCGATTGTGGAAACTGGAAAGTACTAAAGGAGAAAGAAATGCTTGCTTGCTGTAAAAGTTGCATTTTATCACTTTGTTTTTTTGCAATATTAAAAGCGTAACTAGCTGGCGCTAGTTCTAGTGATGGATGCATGTTTAATGAGGACCGTGAAACAAAAATGTCAGGTCTTTCCATGCACTAGGTGCACCGGTCCACGTTTATAATACTCTATTCGTCCTTAATCAATTTTCATATTAATTTGGGACTACAAATTAAGAAAAAATGTGTTTTTTTATAAAATAATGACATATAAGTAAATAAGTGTATTTTTTTGTGAGTAAAATTTCCTTTTTTTGATGTGCGAAAAAAAGGTATTCATTTTAGGGTGTAACAAAACCGACAATTTCATCACTAAACAACAATAAACGGGCAAAAATATAAAGACATGTAAAAGATAAACTAAATCTTTGAGCGGGAGGAGTATATTTTAAAAATTTATAATTTGTTGTATTAAATTTATGAGTACGACTTATCGACCCTCGAGGTCTCGTTTAGTGATTAATATGTACAAGTTGATGCGATTTAAGTATATAAAAAAAATGTATTATGGTTTAGATGAGATCTTGATGCACTCATCTTCGACACCTTCGATCCGATTTCGGCTTTAGCTTCACTTCTAGATAGTTGAAAAAAAAATATCTAATTTTTTTGTCTCTCTTAATTTTATTTTCTCATGCTCATTACAATTTAGTTTAGACGAATGTTATATCATTAAGAAATGGGAAATGGGTCGTAACTCCTATAAGCCTCTAATTTTATATGACGGGATCAAATAGATTTTTTTTTTTTTTTTTTTTTACATGTAAACATGTTTTCTGTAACATTAAGGTCAAATAATTAAGTCTCTAATTTTATACGCTGAGATTAAATAGGTCCTTAAACTTTTTTTAGATATATTTAATTAATTCATTAGTCATTCTTTTTTACATTTAGATCAAATGAACCCCTAATCTGTAGGTAAAATCAACGGTGAAAATAATGCACATAATATCTTCTTAATATTAATTTAGATTTTCCAATATAAATACAAAAGTTTCAATTAATTTCCAATAATTTTATTCATGATTAATTTTTGTAGACTTATAATTAAAGTATTAAAAAATATTTTAAATCTTAATAAATATATACATTATTGAAAAAACAAAGAAATGAAATAGGAGAAGTATTTAAATTATTCTGCAATCGAAATCAAAGTTGTTATTTAATAAATAATAAATTATTAAGCAAGTCATTTTATTAATATATGAAATTTTGTCAAATAGGAGTGATAAAATTTTAACATATACAAATTAATTGTAAAAAACAAAAATCACTATCTTTAGTGTTATTATCAATTACATTTTTTTTTTTTCAATTCGAGACGTTACCTTTAACTTTTGCAATTCGAAGCATTGCTCATTTTCCAACAACAATAAAATGGTGTGATTGTCAGAGTTGCCACATAAATATTCACATATGATGTTACGATTGATGAATGAAATAATTTTTTAGTTAATTTTTTTTTAAATTAAAAAAATTTATTAAGAATCGCTAGGCGGACAAATAGTGCACACAAAACTTTCATGTTTTAATGAAAACAACTTACATACTTAAAAAACTATTCGAATTGCATGATGCACATAATGCAAACAAGACGTTGTTATCCAATAAATAACTTAGGTATATTTGAATTTACAAAGTGCTATTATATTTTGTCTCTATAGTATCATCGTAAAATACATTATGTAGTTAACTTATGCAATCTTCTAGGAAAAAGAAAATTTATTAGGCAATAAACGCTAAAGTATACTATTCTATAAAAAAAAAATGTAAGAAATTGTAGGGTGAAATTTTTGGTACATTCGGTCAGAGTGAGTGTAAGGAAGGGCCAAAAATTCCAACAAAGCAAAAAATTAAATATAAAAAGTAAAAATAAAAATCTTGCAAAATAAAAATTCAAATATAAAAAAATTTATCTTGTTAATAAGAAAAAGAAAGAGATGCAAGAAAGAGTAGGACAAAAAATGAGAACCGTAAAATAATTAATAAGTCGACAAAATAAGAGATTAAAATAATAATCATTGCAAAATTGAAATTTAAAAAAATTATGAAGTAGATTATATATAGAATTTGATTATTAGTCTATCTTCTAGGATTTGAATATCAAGAAAACCGTATAAGTGTATTATAAATAAAATAGATCTACAAGAATTATTGAGATTAGAAAAAATTTGAAATAGCTTTGCCAATGTTTGTTTCGAAATTTAGATTTGCGGGGGAAGTCATAACTTGAAATCCTGTGGATTTGAAAGTTTAATTTGATGAATATTAAAAATATGTATTTGTTTTGAGATTTTGTTAGGGTTAGATTTTTGCTTTCGTCAAATCAATATGTAATATTGATTGATATAGTATTATTATATTTTATTGAGAGTGAGAAAAATAATGATGTGATAGTATTGAATTTTATAAAAAATTTAAGAGTGTAAGTATATTTTATAGTAGAGGATTTTAAAATCTTATTTTAAATTTCAAACTATAATGAGACTTAGCTTTCAAAATCCTAAGCCAACAATGGTGAGTCGCAAAACAAACATACAAAGATTTTTGTGTTGCTAATCTTTTTTTCCATCACAGTAGTACATAATTTGTCATTATCGCAACACGTGTTTGTCCTTATAATAATATAGACATGGGAGCATGTTTTTCTATTTAATTTGTCTTTTCACAAAATTTTTTAGAAAAAATCATTTGACTCGGTTCACCTAACGCATGAATAAAGATTACTTCCACCTCTCGAAGTAATCCTTTGTTGTAAAGAAGTTTCTCTTTTTCCCTTCGCTAGATATTTTACCCCAAAGGAGATTTTATCCTAACAAGGTTTTTAGTGGGGCTCCGACCTCTAGTACGATCTGTATACTTATGACTTTAGATTTTTCTTTTTTATTTTTGGTGCTGCTTATTTGCCTAGCTCATGATCTACGAATTTTCAACTACTTTATATTTGCATTATAATTGTATGTACGACATGTTACACGAAAATCCTTCTAATATAATTAGTTAAGTTAAATTGTAATATGTTAATGTGAATAATTGCACCGCAAACACGTATCATTTATTTAAGAGTGAGTCTCCTGTGCACCAAGTGCGCACCATGCACTCGAGTATAGGAGTGACCCATCAAGAAAATAAGACCTTGTCATTAGTGAAAATGAAGATCTACCATAAAGTGGGCAGGATCAAAGTGAGTGCACGGATCTAGAGTCCTTAGACCAAGTGTATATGAGACATTGCCTTTATTTAAATATATAATGCAACAAATATAGATTACGAAATTCTCATCCGAAAAAAGGAAAGTCATTTAGAAGTTGCGATAATTTTGATCATTATACACTCTCATTATTCTATTATATTCGAGGTAATGGATGGATTGTTATAAAATCAATTTCACTTTTTGCTCCAAAGATATGTATTCTAAAAGAATCACTTCTGGTAATCCTTTTCAATCCAACATTATCCATTGATTGTTCAAAATTTCATATTCATCGTATACTAAATTAATTAAATTGATAGTGACGAGATTTCGGCAACTTCTATGAAAATGTATGATCGTGCATTCAAGAAGAGTTTTAATTTAATACTACCTCTGTCCCGGAAAAATGTGCACACCACCTTTATTATTAAGTTCTTGTGAGCGAGTTGTTTATTAATATTTCAAATGATAAAATGATTTTTAAAGAGGGGTACTATTATAGATCTATCTCTCATCTATTGCATGCATTTTTAAAAATTATTTTATCATTTCAAATATTAATAAAAAACTCGATCGTAAAAACACGTGAAAACAGTACATGTGCACGTTTATTTGGGATGGAGGGAGTATTTCATTAGTAATAGTTACTTTCTATTTACGTTGGATGTCAGACTTATTTTAAGTCGTGGGCTTTAAGCCTATATTGAGACTAATACTTGAGAGATAATTATATCCCTTTGCTACGCCGGCTTTTGAGTTTTAAGAGTTGAGAACTAGGTTTTCCCTTTGCTAAAGTCTAATATTTGTAGCATCAAGGTGATTCATCTCGTTATCATATATTTCATTCGTCCTGAAATTATTGACACATTTACTATTTACGCATAGTTTAATGTGAAAATTATTTATAAGTGTAAGTAATTTTTTAGTGAGGGTTAAATAGTAAAGTAATAACATGTGGTGTAAATAAAAGGGAATACAATTGATTTTAGTGTGGGAAAAGTAATGACACTGTATGTAATTTTTTGGTGTTTTGAGGTAGAGTTTAAAATGATGTAATTACTTTATTTACTTTATTAGAAATGTGTCAACGAATTCGAAACGAATCTTTTTGGCAATTGTGCCAACGATTTCGGAACTAAGGGAGTTTTGAGAAGCGATGCAGGGACATCGATCTAACCCTGGATCAGGCAGAGCATCATAAACAATATTTCATCAAAAGATTGTTTAGCATATTTAATTCTTCTCAATCTCACTTACAAGATAACACTTTAAATTATTAATTAAAATTGTTGTGGAATATAAAATTCAGATTAAACTAATAGGAACATGGCTTGTATGCATTATATGATTTAACGAATACTTGCTTATAATATCGTTTCCCACTTTTTTTTTTTTCTCTCCTCATTCATTTAATTAGGATATGTCATGTCCCATAAAAAACTCAGATGAACACAGATATTATAAGCATTAGTTGATCATTTAAAGGATATTAAAAAAAAAAAAATTGTTGTATCGTAATCAACTGTTTAACGAACACTGCTGTTAATGTCCAATAGCCGGTACGAAAATCATTGGAAATTTCAACAATAAACAGACTTTTCTTTTTAAAAAGTATAAAAAAATATTACTCCACCCTAACCCTTGGTGTCATGCTCTATCAAATACGTAGTAATACATGCTATCTCGGTCGAGTTTGAATTACAAATGATCTCATAACTTTGATCTCAAATAAATTTAGTCACATAAGTTTTTTTATCGTCGATTTAGTCTTAATAATTTTGACAATGTCCAATTTTAGTCTCAAATCAGTCGGAACAACGTCGATTTTACCGTTTTAATTTGGGACTTTCTGGCGGATATTGTGACTGGTTTGCCACATGTACTATCACGTGTATTTTTAAAAGTGTTAGATTAATTTTTGCTGTCAATTATGTTTTAATTTTAAGTTTAAAATTTTAATTATATGCTTGAAGTTCTAGCTGTTAAAAAAAAAAAAATACATGTGGCAGTCCAGTCACAGCATCCGCCGAAAAGCCCCAAATAAAAACGGCAAATCGACGTTGTTCCGGCCGATTTGGGACTAAAATTGGACATTATCAAAATTATTGGAACTAAATCGACGATAAAAAAACTTATGAGATTAAATCTAATTGAGACCAAAGTTATGAGACCATTTATGATTCAAACTCTACCTCGGTCACATAAATATTTGCCCCAATTTTTGGACACACAAATTAAAAAAAAAAAATATATATAATGCATAGAGGATTGAGGGATAATATGGTAAATTTATATATATATATATATATATATATATATATAAAGTAAATGAATTAATTAGATTGAGTGTATGTGTGGGCAAAAAAATAATGACATATAATGTAAATATGTGAATATTGTGAGAATGAAGTTTAATAAGAGATTTCTTTTTGGAAAAAAGATTTTTTTGGTTTATAACTTTGCCATTTTTTGATTTTGGTCCTATTAACTTTTACATTTTGATTTTCGTCCTATAACTTATACATTTTCGACTCTTTGATCATTTTTACTTTTAAATTTTAATTTTCATCCTATAACTTACATACTTTTACTATTTTTTAATTTTAATTCATGTAAGTCATAGATCGAAAATCAAAATTTAAAAGTCAATGGGAACAAAAATTCGAAAGGGCATAAGTTACAGGATAAAAATTAAAATTTAAAAGTTAACATGACCAAAACAAAATATTGACAAAGTTATAGAATTAAAAAATTATTTTATCTTTCCTTTTTTGAGTATGCAAATTTTTGTGTTAACGTTTAAAAAGAAAAGAAAAGTGAACAACATTCTTTGGATGGAGGGAGTAATTTATTTTTTAAATCTTGTGCAAACAGTAACTAAAAAATCGAGCATGAGACCTGGGAAGAAAGTAGCCATAATACTCTACTTTAGCAAAATATATGTAGGATTACTTGTGGTTTCAAATGGTCTCAACAAATCAGTATTAGTGAAACTGAGTCGTGAGTCCTCCAAAATTTTCGGAGCTTCTGTTTCTTTTCCACAGGGAGTTTGTTAGGATTTAGGACCCGGATTACCATTTTCGTTGTCTTCTACGACGGTTCTAGCCTCTTTTCTTCATCATTTCTGTGTGTTTTCTTCTTTTTTCATCTGCTTTCTTCTTCTACTCGTCCTTTTCGTCTCTCTGGTGTGTTTTCGTGTCGTGTTTGTGTTTGTTTTATTTTCCTATACGTTCACATCTATTTTAACGTTGTCCGCTTGTTTTCTGTGTGTTTTGTTTCTGCAGGCTTCTGTTGGTTCCGATCATATTTAGGGTGACTCGATTTCGTATAAATGTCTGTAGGGTTTTCGAGTGAGGATGAATTGGATGTGTTGGACATGGGGCCATCGCTTAGGGATGTGAGGGTTCGCTCAAAACCCTCGTGTTTGTTGGTACTCACAAAAATCTCCGAACACGTACATCCTTATGGAAGTTATGAAGAAGGCTTTTCGCCCTAAAGGGAAGCTTAATGTTAGAGACTGGGGCCAAGGGAAACTGATGTTCACGTTTGTAATGGAGGAGGACAGGGATTGGGTTGTGCGAAACCAGCCATGGCACTTGATGGATCATTGTTCGCGGTTCGGGCATTGGTGGGGTCTGAGCAGCTCTCATCGGTCAATTTGTCACACGCCTCGTTCGGGGTTAGGGCTTACGATGTACCGATTGACGCCCATAATGACATCATAATCCGAAGTATGGCAAGGCGAGTGGGAGTGCTAGAATGCTTTGAGAAACCTGATGATCTCGAACTAAGTCCATATATAAGGTTCAAGACATAAATTGATATCACGAAGCCTTTTCTAAAAGGTATAAATTGCCGATTTGCGGATGATAAGGTCTGGGTTCCATTGAAATACGAATCCCTCCTGGCCTACTGTTATTGTTGCGGGATACTGGGGAATTTTTTCAGGAGTTGCCCTCTGTACGATCGTGATGGTAGCATAGAACAATATGAGCTGCCATTCGCTCTTTCGGTGTTGAAGGCGCCATCAGGAAAGAGGCCGAAAATTGGTGAAGTGGTGATGATTTCGGCATCTGAGCGTCAATCACTATTGTCTTCATTAACAAGTCATAGCACTGGAATGACTCCCTCTGCTGCTGCGGCGAGTCAAACCCCCAACTCTAAACAAACTCCCCCCATACACCCATCTGCAAAACCAACGAACCCTAACCCTAAATCTTTACCACTTCCCTCGAAACAACCTGCTACGCCCGGCCCGGCTCCGATTTTCACCTTTACCCAGACCCACCATCCTACCCACACCTCAACTCAAATACGAATTGACAAATACAAACTTCAATTCCCATAGCCCACGTCTTTGCAACCCTTAACAAGCAGCTCTTCGATTCCCTCAACATCTCTACCTCTACACTGAAACCAAACTCCCTAGCCTTTACCCCAGTACCAGAAAATGAGGCCGCAACCATTGACATGGACCAGGGGCAGCAGTGTGAGCAACTTAATTCTCCAGTGGCACAAAAATCTAGAAAATGGAAGAGGGAGGCTAGGTCCCAAGGGCGGCTAGCGAATGCGTGTGATACTAGCCATCATTCGGCTATGTTGGGAAAGAGAGGGGTGTTGGAGATTGAAGAAGCGGAACATGATGGAGTGGTGGTGGAAAAGAAGCAGAAGACAGATGATGTTGTTATATCAGCGGAGGTTGCACGGAGGATGCAACCCCCCGCCGGGGACAATGAGTTGCTTCGGATGGAACTGCTGCCGGGGGCTTGGGATCCCCCGGAAAGTTTCGGCTCTTCTGAAGGAGGTTCATTCAAAAGGTCCCAATTTTATTTTTCTGTGTTAGAATAATTTGTTTAGAGGAGAGCTAGAGGGGGTGGCTAGAAAATTAGGGTTTGATTACTGTTTTGGGGTGGATTGTGGTATATGTGGGGGTCGGGGAAATATATTTGGTGGTTTAGGTCTTTTGTGAAAAGGGAGTGTGAGGTTGAGGTGGTTTTGTTCTCAAAGAACCACATAGATTCGATTGTGGGGTATGAGGAGGGGCCTTGGAGGTTTACGAGGGTGTATGGGTTTGTTGGGGAATTAATTTCCCGGATCTATTCGGGATGAATATTTAAATACAAATTTAATTCTAACAAGTATTACTAGCATGAATTAATCCTATATTAATTCAAATAATAATCCAACAACAAATCATGCATATAAACAAGTCACATAAATCCTACGCATGCGGAATTGCTAGGAGTTTACGTGAACTAACCTCTTGGAGTGACAACCATTGAGAAGATGGATATTCCATTCACACGAACAAACCCAAAGAGCCTTCTCAAGTATTCCCTCGTCCTTGTTCAATAATCCGGTGGAAAGATGCTCGCGAACAATTAAAAAAAGAAAAAAATAAAATTATCTTACACCACTTTTGTGGATTTCTAATTTTTCCAACACATGGAATTACTTTGGGGATGAAGAGTTCATCCCCTATATATACTAAGGGTGGTGGTCGAAATTTTTTAGTAGAAAATAATATGGGAAAATTTTTTCTTGATCTCCAAGAAATCTTGAATATCTTATATATTCTTTTCTCCATAATTAAAATATTCCACAAAAATCTCACCTCCTTTTATTATGGTATTTTTCAAAAAAAAAACAACGAGTAGAAATCTAAGATTTGGATCTTCTTGAATTTATGAGATATTCTTATATTCCAAGAATACATATCTTCCATAATATATTTTCAAGAAAATCAAGAAAATCTTTCCTTTCCTTATTTTATTCATATTTTCGAAAATTACTCAATAAATAGCCAAGTGAGAGATTTCTTGAATTTAATGAGATAATCTTGTATTCCAAGAATACTTATCTTCATTTCATAACAAAATTCAAAGAAAATCTTTCTCCCTCTTCTATTTATTATTTTCGAAAAAAATATATAGAAAAATTGGGCAATAATAATTTATTTTATTTTAAACACTTTTTTTCAGTTATTGGACTTTATCTTTGGGCTACTTGAGGATCCTTTAGGAGAATTAAAATTGGACCTTCCAATGGACCTTGAATTATCAATATTGACCCACAATATTATTCAAGCCCATAAATATTAATTAATCCCACTACATAATTAATATTGAACTATCCATCTTAACCCATATTAATGTTAATATGGCTCCCGGTTATTATTTCCCGTGTTTAAGATAATAATGTTGAGCCGTTCCTGACCCAAGTAAAAAAAATGTTATTTAATATGAAGCTCTTCAGTGGCTTGAATTAATTAATGGACTGGAATCGTGTGCAAGTACATCTTGCTTGATTTGTCCCCTTTGTGGGCTCAGAAGTTTTATCATACCAAACATTGCAAGTGGAATTAATTTCCGGTATGGATACCAATCTCGTGTAACTAATAGTATTGCCCAAGATATAAAGTATTGAATCACATTGATTCTCTACCCATCATAAGTCAAAGCAATAATTATTAATTCCACACGATCCTGTTGTAACCTCGATTTTACGTCTAGGGCAACATTTAAGCAATGGATCGGATCAAGCAAGTAACAAACTGTAATTGTAAATAACACTCGAGTTTGGTTACCCAGTTCGTCTTTTGAATAAGACTACGTCTGGGGGCACCCAAGCCAGGAATATTTTATTATCTATTTTCTACCTAGAAGTCTAAGATTTCTCCCTTTACAATGAATAGTACAAGTTGTACTTATAGATACGAAACTAGGTCATAGACCTTCATGGGCTTCCTTCGCGGGCTTGTAGAGGCTCCAGCCGCCAGTGCTAGGGTTTCCTTAGTCAATCTGCGATTTCCGCGTCTGGATACACTTGCCTTGCTTATGCCCCGTGATATCCGCGCCATTAACTACCCGTATCTTTCCCATGTTTATATCTTCGTCGACTTCGGATTAAAGTCGTTTCCGACCTGTAGTTTTCCCGAAGTCGCTCCACGACTTTCGTACTTCTCCAAGTCTCTTTGCGGCCTCCTCAGACCCAGTGAGGTCGCTCCAAATGACAGATACATAAAGGCGAGTCGTCTCACCAGGTCGGATTATTTCATGCCACAACAATTGCCCCTCAAGTTGAGGTTGCTTGTTCGCATCGGGGCCTTGACTTGACCTGTTACTTTATCAACCTGTGGCAAGTCGACCTTGGGAATTGTTCCCAAAGTGAATGATCATCCTCGGGGAGGCGAATCGTCGCCTCGGTTCCTTAATTCTGTGCGAGACCTGATGGATCTGTCATGATGGCACAACCGATAGGTGATGTCATGCACCGCGAGTCTCTCTAATCGACGGCCACGGTGTCGACTACGCGAGACCTGCGCGACTTTGCTTCCTTCGGGGGGGTCTTAATTATGCTCATATTACATTTCGACCCCCCTCTTCTTCTATAAAAAGGGCGAGGGTTTTAGGCATAAACCCTTTACCCTCAACCTTCACGCAGCTGAACCCTTCCCGAATCCAAGATTTAGAGTTTCCGGCGAACTTTTGAATTTCCGATCGAAGCTGAATTAGGTAATACATTCACCCTCTCTCAAATTTTCTTATGGCCTCCAATCCACCGTCCACTCCCGTGCCACCCCGCTTCCTATTTTGTCATCTTCGGACGACGGTGACGTGTCTATAGCCCACCTCCTTCGCTGCCAAGGTCCTGGCTCCGTTGCTCCCAATGTGGGGGGACCTTCGATCGCCGACGCTTTGATTGACAATAGGGATGGCGGGGGAAACGACGAAGGCGATGATGAATAGTTCTTGGCCGAATTAGGGGAGATCACACATCTTCCTCCACTTAATATTAGTCCTCCCCGTCCTATTGCATTAGAGACGGGGACGTCCACAGACCCTTCCAACCTAGCCTGTACCTATGGGGCTTATGAGCGGGTCTTCGATTATCATTCGTATGAGGCCCGAGCTCCGTACAAGAGACCAGAGCGGGGCTACAGGAGGTCGGCCAGGTCGGACTTTGCGGCATCCGAGGCCGAGTCTGGTCAACCTTGTCGACCCGATGCGTCACGTTCTCTTCGCCTTTGTACAAAGTGCCCCGGGACGTACATTTCTATGGGGCGACCCTCGATGAAAGTGCTGACCAGCCGCCGACTGGCACGATCATTGTTAATGAGCACACTATGGAGGCGAAAATTCGCTTCCCGTTACATCCGACGTGTTAGTGTTAGTGTCCTAGAGATAATCTATTGTAAGGACATAATACTCGATGATATTCAGTTTAATTTTATATTATAGTTCTTTTAATATTAATGTATGGAAATACACTTTTTTGAATATTATGTTTGATTGTTTGCATTTATTCATGCAAGTGTTCCCATGAGTCATTGCTAATATTGAGGTTGTGAGAACTCAGATGAGTTAAGCACGATTCTCAAATAGCCCCAATCAATGATCATCAAGAATGGGATATTGATGATGCAATGGAGATTGGTGTGGGATCTGCATCATACTCTTAGAGAGTGTAGTAAGATCTCACTTACTACGAGATACTAGGTATCTCATGATGGATGCACAAATACCTTAGAGGGTATTGGTATACCCATCCGAGAAACCGTTTGATGTATTTCCGCTATATGTGTCTACGGGTGTCTCCATTAGTGGGAGCGATGCGATACTCCTTTAACTTGAGGTCAATACGCACGACATGTGTGGAGTGATGAACTTTGACCATGACCGACGCTTGCACCCATCTATGGGTAGATATGGCTTGGATTGGGTTCATCACGAAGTACATGTGCGTGGTAGTTGAGCCAAGAATATGATTCATTCCTCAATGTGGATTTAGAGAGTATACTCATCTTCTCATCATAATTGGATCTAAGTCATTGGCCGATGCACGTCAATTTAGCCTTTGTGGCTAAGTGTGACATACATGATCAATTAGTGATTAGATTAAGTTATTTGAATAGACACTTCATCATCTTCAAGACTTAATCGAGTATTCGCGAATGAAAGGAGGAAATCGTAATAGCCCATGTTTCAGTTACAGGTAGTTGCACATTTCCTCGCAACGTACCTCATATATTGAGAATGTCTGATTTTTTTTCTAGGGTTCAATTAAGACCGTTAGTTTGACTAATTGCTCGATATATGAGGGCATATGGGTCACACAACAAGTAACGAGTTGTTTACTAATTATAGTTGGTTGATTAAATGTTAAATTAGATATAATATTTAATTTATGGAGAAGAAATTAATAATAGATTAATTTAGAATTAATTATTATTAATATTTAATTAAATTAGATTTAATTAAATAAGAATTCCCAATAATAATATTTGGAATATAATTGTAGGATTTAATATATATGGAAACAAATTGTAGAGATTTGTCATATATGGAATTTAAATTAGTAGAGATTTATATGTGGGAAATAAATCTAAGAGATTTATTTAAATAAAGATTCGGGATTTTATTTCCTAATTAGGTTAGCTTGAGACTTAAGCTAATCATCTCCTATATATATGAGCTCTTGGGAATTCATAATACGTGAATTCATATTTCTCCATAAAATCTCTAAGTCAGAATTTTCCTAGCAAATTCATCTCGGGGATTCAACGCTTGCAGATCTGTGCGAGTTAGTAAATGACTGTTACGTGGATACCATAGTTGAGGAATACGTTAATGCAATTCTATAGAAGAATTTCGTTTTACGTTTACTCGTATTTAATTATGCAATTAACTGTTCGTTGTTGGTGATCTTTAATTTTCACTGCACATGTATTACGTGTTTACGTGCCTCTAAATTCCAACAGTGGTATCAGAGCTCAGGCTCTTGATTAATTGCTAATTAAATGATTTGTAAAAGATTTTTTTTTAAAAATCTGATGGGGTGCGGTCAGCGTCACCCGTGACCGCACCAATTGATATTGCTTGTGCGTGTGTGCACATGTTTATTTGTTGGGGTATTATATGTTTATCTACTAAACCCCTTTTAATTTGGGGTCTTCGTCTCGCTCACTTCACCTTCCAATTAGGGTTTTCTACAAAACCCACACCCCTTCCCCGCCGTTATCTCCCTATCGCCACTAGGTTGCGCGATGGCATCCCCATCGTCACTTAAGGTGGGCGCTAGGTGCCGCGCCTCGCATTGACTGTGAGGACGCACGATGCTGCCTGCGGCAGAGAGGGCGATTTGCGGCGGCGCTCCGTTCTCTGGTTCCGATCTATGGAGGCTTCCTTCGACTCGGTCGAGATTTGTTTCTTCCTGGTGGCTGCGACGTGTTCTCTCACCTTGGTGGGAAGCGTGTTGCTCCACGCGGCGATGACATCTTGTGGCTATGGGTGTTTTCGTTGCTCCGATGGCGGCCCCAAATGATGGAGACGACGCGTGTGTGTTGGCGGCGGCGATTGTCAAGCGGCTTCGGCGACGCGGGCGACTTTGTCGATACATTTTTCGATCCGCGATGATGATTTGTTAAACCCCAAGTGTTTCATACTTGTTTTGGTTCTGCGATGAAACCGTTGTGAAGCGGCGATCTTTGTCTTGCACGCACCGCCCTTGACCGAAACGATGCTCGTAAACATTCGCTCCACCGCCCATTCTTGTCGATTGCTAATGTTGGACTATTTTTCTGATGAATTAATTGGATTAATTTTTAGATTAATTGTGATTGATATAATGTTGGTAGAATTTTGGTAATTGGTTTTTGTTGATTATTGTTCTTGGATGATTAATCTGGAAATTAATTTGGGGTTTGGAAATTTTGGATTTGGAATCTTTTGTCTCAAATTACGGATTGGATCTGTGGAATTTGGACGGTGATGTGGGAAGGGCTGTTTTGCAAATTCGATTTGGACAGGCCCTTCCATGCTATTTTGGAAATTGCACCTGAGCCCCTAAACAACAAATAATTAAAATATGATTTTTATTAATAAAATCTTTAATATTAAAATTGGATTAAAGGTTGGACCTTAATTGATGATAAATTGGATTAATCATTAAGTTTAAATTTTTAAAAATTGGTTGGACCAATAAATAAATAATTAATTGGATTAATTATCGTTTTAATAAACTTAAAATAAAATCGAATATTGTTTTGAAATTTGTTTTAAAAGGTTTATTAAAATCCCACTGGTTAACTTGTTTATTTAAATTTGTTAACGCACTTTACGTCCGCGTTTATAATTGTTTGGGTAGGCGGCGTCCAATAATTGTCGGACCGTATTAATTGTTTGGTTAGACGGCGCCCATATAAGTGTTAGTCCGTATACAATCATGTTTGGGTAGGCGGCGTCCAATAATTGTCGAACCGTATTAATTGTTTAGGTAGACGGCGCCCATATAAGTGTTAGTCCGTATAAAATCATGTTTGGGTAGGCGGGGCCCAATAATTGCTCAAATGTGATGTAGATTAACATCTTGGATCTCGATTAAGAAATTAATACCCCGCCTTTAAAATGTTCCTCACTAAAATATGGTTTTCTCATTGATTTGATAAGATGTCTTCCATCAAAATTAAAAGAAAAACTAGAGATTTCGTTCCAATGAGTATTTAAGACCCTCATCTTTTGCTCGGATCTACATCTAACGGAACTTTTATAGGGACATGTAATGTCGCCGCTTGATGGTTGTAAACCAACTTAACTTTGTTTAACTCGCCCTCGCGGGGACAAAGGGTAACGGACATCAGTCGAACTAGGTTCGACAAACTAGGAGTTACAGTTTGCAATTGGTTTAGAGACCTACCAGTTATGCTATTGTGATATTCAGCCCTCGCTGGGATTATTATACTAGGAATGTGGATCCTAGTCCATTATGATTTATATTAGATATAAATTCGTATTCTACCGATGAGGTCGTTGAATATGTGAAAATAATGGAGACAAAATAAAAACATAAGAAAGACCATGTTTATTATGATTGCTGAGTATTGATCATAGGAATTATGTATTCCCACATATTTAATTTGGAAGATCATTTCACTAAAACACTGAGTGTTCATGTACACACTAGACATTTGATGGTCTAGGGGTTAGACATGTAGGTGATTGACTCTAGTCCAAGTGGGAGATTGTTAGTGTTAGTGTCCTAGAGACAATCTATTGTAAGGACATAATACTCGATGATATTCAGTTTGATTTAATATTATAGTTCACTTAATATTAATGTACGGCAATACACTTGTTTGAATATTATGTTTGATTGTTTGCATTTATTCATGCAAGTGTTCCTATGAGTCATTGCTGTCATTGAGGTTGTGAGAACTCAGATGACTTAAGCATGATTCTCAAATATCCCCAATCAAGGATCATCAAGAATGGGATATTGATGATGCAATGTAGATTGGTGTGTGATCTACATCATACTCTTAGAGAGTGTAGTAAGTTCTCACTTACTACGAGATACTAGGTATCTCATGATGCATGCACAAATACCTTAGAGGGTATTGGTATACCCATCCGAGAAACCGTTTGATGTAGTTCCACTATATGTGTCTACGGGTGTCTCGGTTAGTGGGAGCGATGCGATACTCCTTTGACTTGAGGTCAATACGCACGACATGTGTGGGATGATGAACTTTGACCATGACCGACGCTTGCACCCGTCTATGGGTAGATATGACTTGGATTGGGTTCATCACGAAGTGCATGTGCGTGGTAGTTGAGCCAAGAATAAGATTCATTCCTCAAAGTGGATTTAGAGAGAATACTCATCTTCTCATCATGATTGGAACAAAGTCATCGGCCGATGCACGTCAACTTAGACTTTGTGGCTAAGTGTGACATACATGATCAATTAGTGATTGAAGATAAATTGATTAAGTTATTTGAATAGACACTTCATCATGTTCAAGACTTAATCGAGTATTCGCGAATGAAAGGAGGAAATCGCAATAACCCATGTTTCAGTTACAGGTAGTTGCACATTTACTCGCAATGTACCTCTTATATTGTGACAGTTAGTTTGACTAGGGTTCAATTAAGACCGTTAGTTTGACTAATCGCTCGATATATGAGGGCCTATGGGTCATACAACAAGTAACTGTTGTTTACTAATTATAGTTGGTTGATTAAATGTTAAATTAGATTTAATATTTAATTTATGGATAAGAAATTAATAATAGATTAATTCGGAATTAATTATTATTAATATTTAATTAAGTTGGATTTAATTAAATAAGAATTCCCAATAATTATATTTGGAATATAATTGTAGGATTTAATGTATATGGAAATAAATCGTAGAGATTTTCATATAAGACATTTAAATCCGTAGAGATTTATATTTAGGGAATTAAATTAAAAGGAATTAATTTAATTCAAGATTATGGATTTTATTTCCCTAATTGGGCTAGCTTGGGAAATAAGCTAAGCCTCCCTATATATACAAGCTCTTAGGAATTCACAAATGAATCACTTCATATTTTTTCCATAAAATCTAGAGTTTGGATTTTCCTAGCAAATTCATCTTGGGGATTCATTATTTGGCAGATCTGTGTAGATTAGTAAACGACTGTTACGTGGATACCATAGTTGAGGAATCGATGTACGAATTGCTGTAAGAATTCTGTTTACGTTTACTCGTATTTAATTATGCAATTAACTGTTCGTTGTTGGTGGAATTTAATTTTCGCTGCGCATGTATTACTTGTTTACGTGCCTCAAAATTCCAACAGTGGAATAAGAGTATGGCTGGTAGTATATCCTTTCTACTATGACAGTTCTGGGGCAGGCCGGGCTAAATTGGCTGCCGACTCTTAGTGAGATTGCTTGCGTGATGATGTCGATTGCCCAAGTCCGGCGGCTACAATGCCATGCGACTTTGGAAGGGCCGGGAGTGGCTAGTGGGATCCCCAATAAGGTCGCCGACTGGCACCGCAAATGGTGGTTCGTCGGGGAGGGGGGGCGTGGGAGTTTGTGGATCCTTCGAGCACCCTGCCCATACGTGTCCCGACAGATTATGCCCATCGATTTGAACATGGTGAGTTTTAACATTTCCGACTTCGAGGTTGTACTTATCTAATTCTCTTTTTCTTGCAGTGTTCTCGCCCGCTACTGCCGACTTGTACTGGAACTTCTTGGAGGCCTACAACATAGTCCGTGACACTCCTCCGAGCTGCCGCGACATGAATGCCCTGAAATTCGAGCTCGACCGACTCAAGGCCGGCTTGTACACTTATCCGCGTCATCTTAAAATTCCCTGTAAGTCTTTTTGTTGATGACCTTACCTCTTTACAACAATTCGTGTGACCGACTTTTTCCTTGTGTGTAGTTCCGACATCCGGGTCTAGCAACGCCAACCACCCGCATCTGTGATGGCTACTCGTAAGAAATCGGCGCTCGGGCAGATGCGGCATGTACCGACCTCCGCCGCTCCTCCTCCAAGTTCGACCCCTTCCGGTCCCTCCGTTGTTGGCAAGGGGAAAAGGAAGACCAAGAGGCCAACTCCGTCAGAATCCAAGCCTGCTCGGAAGAAGGTGAGGAAGGAGATTAACACATACCACTCGGAGATCAACCAGGGGCTCGGGATGTCGTCTGCTCGCCCGACCTCGCAGCCTGCCTCCGCTCCCGAGGGAGGTCGCCACCAAGAGAATGACTCCTGGCTGGGCTTGGACGCAGACCGGGTGAATAAGTAAGTCCGATCTTGTATTTTTTACTTTCCTTTATATTTATCAGTTACTGATGGTTTGCATCCTTTCGCAGCTTGGAGCTCACGATGGACAAATTCTCCCTGGAAGTGCTAAGCTTCTTGAGGTCGCCCCAGCTCGTTCCAGCTGGGATCCCTGAAGGCTCGCCCGCCTACCTCTCTAGGGGCCTGCAGAACTTGCCTCGGGGGTGGACATAGACGGATCACCAACGCCCATCGCCAGAAAGTGATGGGCAATTTGTACTCGGCTCTCGTTCATTCCCAAAAAGCGGCCTTCTTCTTGGAGAAGTCCAGCGCCTAGTTGGAGTCGAGCTCGGGAAGCTAAGGAAGGCTCAGGCACGGGTCGCCGACCAGGCCAAGGCGATCCTTTCCACGGCCAAAGTCCATAAGAAGTTGGAGATGTCCAACTCTGAGCTCGCTCGGAAGGTTTTCGATCTGGAGGGTCGACTGGCTGGTGTTGAGAAGGAGCTCTCGGCGGAAAAGGCAAGGGCGGTCAGGATTGAGGGCGAGCTGGTGGAGGCCCAAAAGAGTTGGTTTCCAAGGAGGAGCATGTAAAAAGAACCGAGGACCTGAATGCCAACTTCGCCTATGTGATGGCGTTCGTCGGAGCCATCATGATCTATCATGCCGCAAACCCCTCTGGCAACCTCTGCGGGCTCGTCACCGAGCTATTCCAATTACATTTGTGACAACCCTCCTGCCCCCAGTTTCCTGTTGGAGATTAAGGATCTGGAAGACATGTGCGTCGACCTCTCCTTCTTTGCCAACCGAGCTGGATTGTGCATCCCATTACTGATATCGATGAGGCTCGGGTGGGCTCTGCCGAGTCGATCCCTGAGACTCCATTCGGGACGATCCGACCTTCTCCGGAGGTCGCCGGAGGAGAGGCTGCAGAGGGGAGGCTGCTGATGGCTCGAGCTCCATCCCGGCTGAGACTTGAAGAAGTTTTTTTTTTGTTTTGCTTGCATATGTAAATCTTTTTTTTGTTTTGTTGCTGAACTTCCCATGTATCAGCCTTCGGGCCTTATGTTATTAATGAGAACTCTCTTTTTTATTCCTTCATCGTGTCGACTAGATTTCCTTAAGCAAATTTTAATTTTGCTTAATCCTCGTCGTCTTACTATTTATGCGACTTGTTGTTCGGATATTGCTTCGTCTTACAAAGTCAGGGGAAATCACATCTCGACGGGTTGTGAATTCGCCTCTAGGTTGTCGAAAGTTGCACCTCGGGTGACTCACATTTTTTATATGTGATCCCCTTGGTTTTAACACATGAATTTGGAAGAAAGATAATCATTATTATTAACCGATACGTACAATTTGTTTACAAGGATGTGAACGTACTGATAATATTTCTTCAGGTAGGTCGCATTCTATGGATACTGGGCTTGGTACCGTCCACTTTTTCGAGCTCGTAGTCTCCATTTGGTAGGATCTTTGAGACTTTGAATGGGCCCTCCCAGTTTGGACCGAGGGCTCCCTTTGACTCTCCGAGTACCTTTTTTAATACCAAGTCCCCTTCTTTGAAACGTGGGAGTCGTACTTTAGAATTATAGTACCTCTCCGACCTTTGCTTGTATCTTGCATTTCTCATGTTGGCCTCTAAACGCCTTTCCTCGAGTAGGTCTAGATTTCTGGCCAAGGCCTCGTCATTGTGATCAAAGGAGACCTAACTTGTGCGGAGATTGGGAAAATCGATTTCTGCAGATACGACCGCCTCGGTTCCGAAAGCCAACGAGTAAGGGGTTTCTCCTGTCGAATTTCTGTAAGTCGTCCTGTATGCCCATAATACATCCGGGAGCTCGCTAGCCCACTTTCCTTTTCCTCCTTCAATCTTGGCCTTGAGTGTATGCTTGATGATCTTGTTCACCGCCTCGACCTAACCGTGACTGTGGATGATATGGAGTCGAGAAGAGCTTTGTGATTTTCCATTTCTTGAAGAAGGAGTCGATCCTGAGACAGTGATCCTGAGCTGCTTTCAGATACCTCAGATAATCCCAACTGAGTCCTGAGTTTTCAGAGATCCTGAGTTGCTTGGATCAGATAACTAACTTACTGAACCCTCATAAGAGTAAGTTCAGTTTGGTAACTATCTGTTCTAGCTACTCAGATGTGCGGAATGGTTGGCCCTTAGTTTATACTCGTTTTAAGCTTTTGCTGAAAAACCTTCCTTTAATGGAATAGTGATTAGGCTGTGATTCAATTCAGATGCAATTTCAGTGGATTGATTCCAATTGAATATCAGTGAAAATATGCTTTCAAAACAAAGTAATGCAACAGATAAATCAAGCAAAACAGAAAGCAAAGAACACAGCAAGTTATAGTGGTTCAGAGACTCAAGCTCATACCTCTGTAGTTTACTAACCTTTCTAATTTTGAGCTTTCTGACTACCTCTGTAGTTTACTAACTCAAAACTCACACAAGCTTTCTGTCTATCCAAGATAGATTACTCACTTCTTCTCTAGAGCTTTCTGACTACCTCTGTGTAGTTTACTAACTCTTTACAACTCCAATCTCACCAACAATCACACTCAAACTACCTTACAAAGGGTTTGGGGGTTTCTTGGTTGGTTTCCAACTAGGATGAGATATCCTTTACAATTAAGAACAATGCAAAGGCTAGGATATCTCGACTAAGCTTTGGATATATCTTATCAAGCTAGGCTTAGTGGAATGAGCTCTCTTCGATTTAAAGCACTTGGGAAATTCTTGGGTTTTCGAGGTGCTTCAACTTCAATAATAAGTTTGAGCTCTTGAGTTGCTTACAAATTTCCCGTAACCTTACAATGTAGAGGGTCACAAGTATTTATAGGCATACACCAAGGTCACTCTTGAAAAACTATCCGTTGGAAGAGATAACTTCGCGAGTTTCCTCTTATGGTGTGTGATGAACGACTATATTTAGGGTTTGAGACTCCCTAGCACGTTTTAGGCAATAACCTTTTATGTAGCCGGTCAACACTTTTTGCGATGCGGAACATAGTACTCTTGACATGCTTGATGACTGTCACTTTCGATTGTCGATAAAAAAATCATCTTTGTTGAGATAGATATTGCATCCTTCTCGCTTTCGCTTCTCAGTATTGCATCCTTCAGATAGATATTTTTAGTGCCTCGGAACATTAGGAGTTCATCTTGAGCATTGATACATTCTTGAGTCTTGATAATTATTGTGCCTTGATATTCTTGACCTTGATCTTGATCTTACATCTAGGTCATGTCTTGATTCTTACGAGTCTTGAGGTCTTCCGAGTCTTGGCGTCTTACGAGTCTTGGCGTCTTCGAGTCTTCACAGATATTACGGTGATATCTTGAGTCTTCATCTTGAGTCTTGATTCCTCGATTTCATCTTGAGTCTTGATATCTCGATTTCACTTTGAGTCTTGATATCTCGATTTCTCTTGAGTCTTGATATCTCGATTTCACTTTGAGTCTTGATATCTCGATTTTTATCTTTGAAACTTCGTAAACTTTAGTTTCATATTGAAATTCGGTTTCTTGTAAACTTCTTGAGTTCTTCGTAATCTTGAGATCTAACTTTGATCTATATCTGCTGACTATACATTTTGCAGATAACATCCTGAATACTCTAAAAATTGAATTCTGACTCAACTATCAAGATTATCCTGAACATGTCATACTCAGGGGTTTTGGGATCTAATCAAAATCATATCTTTATTAAATTCATCTCCCAACAATTTCCCCCTTTTTGATGATGCCAAAACCTATCTTGTTACAAAAAAAAAACTTAACCTATACTCAGGTTTCAGATTTATCCTATTACAAGATTGGTTTTATCTCCCAACAAATTCCATGCATACTGAGTCTCTCAACAATTAATCTCCCAAAAATTTCTTCAGTAATGAATCTCTCAAAGGATTCATCACCAAATACTTAATTTCCCAACAATTAATTCAGAGACATCATTCAGGCATATCAAAATTAAAAGACATGTAAATAAGATAATGAGATATTATCTTTTGAGCATAAATGATAAGTTTTCATCGATGATTGGTAGACAGTTACAAGTTTACAATGAATCTTATCTAACAAAATCAAAAAGACAAAAAGGATAAAGGATTACATGAATCTTCTGAGTCTTCATTCTTTAGTCTTCTTCTGCTCTTCAGCTCGGCTCTTCAGTTCTGATCTTCTTCCACCTCATCAGCAGGGACTTCAAGGTTGAACATTCCGTAATATCTTCTTTTCAGCGCATCTCTCTCTTTAATGATATCAGGATTGTTCCATGTCATACCCAACTGAATGGCGTACTGAGATATTTCTTGAGCAATGACTTTCTCATTCACACAGCCATTCTCCAGCTTGGGAGGAGGGTACACGTATGGACCAGGGGCGGTTATCTGCACCTTTCCTTCATCCGCAAGGTTTATCCAGCTCTGAAGATACTTCGGATAAAAGGTCAGGAGATAGTCGATGAAAGCCTCATTGGGATCTGAGCTCCCCCCTCTCCATTCTCTGAGCACATCATAATAGAACCAAAAAGTTCTCTTAATTTCTTCCCATGCATCGTTGAATTGGACTGGCATCCATTTATCAACGTGCGGCCATTTTTGTGCTTTTGTGTTCCCTCTCCTCTTGCTTGCGAACTTTTTGAATCCACTCCTTCTCTTCTGCTCTTCTTCTACCTTCTTTTCGATCTTTGGTACACCGTAAATGAGAAAAGCGATTTTTTTCTTGTTCAATTTGGAGTGTTTTGAGAGCGCTTACGGTATTGAAGACCTTCTTCTTTGGCTCAACCTCGATTCTTCAATATCCAAAGCAACAATTTTTCTCCGAATTGGCTTAGAAGCCTTTGCTCTTTTGCCCTCAGGCTCTTCCATCGCCATAGCCTTTCTCTTGATTGGCATTTCAGCACCAGCTAGGCTTGTACCAATTCTTCCTCTACCACTCAGTTTCTCTATAGCAACTTCTTTTCAGCATCCTTGACAACTTTGCCTTTCAAAGTATGTTCCAATAAATCCCTGAGATCAGCTCCGGGTCTTTCCCCCTTCTTGGAACCATACTTTGGTAGAAGCCTGGAGAGTGCTGTGTCCATATGGTATTGTTCTTTACTGACACTCCGCACCTCCCCTGCCATCTGATCTTGCTCCTCCTCGAGCCTTCTGAGGTGGTTCTTCGCCACAGAGAATTCTTCAGATAAATGAGCAAATTGGCCAGAGAGAGCTTCCTTGAACATGTCTGTCATTTTGGCCATGAGCATTGAGCTCATTTCATCAACAGCAGTCTTTACCAGCATCTCATTCTTCTCTGCCATCTTTGCTTCTAGAATTTGAGTTTGCTCCTGATGCTTCTGCTTCAGCTCTGCTTTAAGCTCAGCCTTGACCCCCTCCATCTTCTCTTCTAATTTTCCTTCCATGGAGGACAACTTTTCTGTCAGAGTATCCTGAAGCTGCACCAGTTCTGAAGAAGAACTCAATCTTTCAATCTTCTGAGTTTGGTTGGCCAAAACCTCCTCCATCTGAGCAATTTTGTTCAGGATTAGCTCAACATTCTCCAATTTCTCCATCATCGGGGTGAGATCAATCTCAGGAGCATATCTGATCTGCTGTGCCTCCTGAGTTGGTTTGTTCATCTGAGTCTCGATCCGAACACGAGCTTGATCAGGCGGGGCTTCAGACTCGATCGAGTCTGGGATTCACCCTGAGCTTGGGTGTCCACCTGAGCCTCAGTCTGCATATCAGACATTACAGATTTAAAGATAGGAACTTCAGTAATCCTGGCATAATTATCAATAGTGCCAAAAGTTACTTGAAGGCTAACCGATCGAGGATGTTCGACAATGACTTTGATCAAAGATGTCGGTTGAGTCTTTCTCCTTCTGAGATTGACTCTCATTATCCCCTTGTTGGTCCCCATCCTGAGATTTGTCTTTGGAGCTCGAGGCACCAACTTCAGTAACCATCTTCTCAGCAACCTTCCTTTTCACAAGCTCATCAAAGTCTGAGATTTTCATCCTGAGCTTGGTTTTTTTGAACCCTGAGAATTCAGTGAGAAAAGTTATCTCCTCGTTCCACCAGTCTTCGCCTCTGAATGAAGCAATGTTGAGCATTTATGGAAGAGTCTGGTTGAGGATGTAGACCATTGACCTCAATCTGAAGAAGATGTCTTGGAGGTCAGGGAATGAGCTAAGCTCAGGGTAGCGGTCAAGGATGAACCGTTCCCCCTTGCTTCGCCATTCGGTCTCTTCAGCTTCACCTTTCTTGAGCATCGGGCTCTCAGGTTCAGTGGGAAACTCTGCTGAAAGATCAAACAAAAGATCACTCAGGAGCTCATCAACGTTCATCGGCTCCCCGAGGCTCAAAGAAATTCTCGAGGTTTGGGTGAGAAACTCCTCAATTTGAATCGACTTGGTTCTCGAGGTCCGAGCCGGGCGCCTCCTCGATTGGGAATTGCGTTTGCTCGAGAACCGAGTGGGCACTTCCCGGAGGGAATCAACATTCTCCGAGGTCCGAGGTCCTTGGAATATTTCTTGAGAGAACTTGTCTGAACTTAATGACGTCTCAAGAACCTCAGAGAAGACCTGCTCCTCAGTTTGATCCTGTGCCTTTGAGATAACCTGAGCCAGCACTTGCAAAGGCGATTTCTGAGCTTCTTGGCTCTTAGGTTGAATCTCCTCAGTTTCACTCTCCTCCTCATCATCATCATCGGTGAGAACCACCATTCTTTTGCGTTTTGGAGCAAGGGTCTTTTGCTTCTTCAATTTCTCACCCTGCTCCTTCTTGGCTTCCAACAGAACCTTCCCCCTGGTTTGTTGGCTCTCTTCAGCAGCAGCCGCAACTAGTGATTCCACCTATTTCTCTTTCTTCCCTTTGATGTTCCTCCTTGCAGCAATGGGCTTGAACATTACTTTGGACTTAGGGAATGGAGTAGAGTTGGCAAAGATATCCTCCTCCTCTCGGCACATTTCCAAAATAAATGCTATTTTGGTGGCGTGGAGGATCCTGCCTTTGATCGATATTACCCCATCCTCCCTTTTTATGACCTTGGCTTGCTCACTCACCACCTTGATCAAATATTTCAGCCATTTGAACTCCTTGGTGGGTGAGTCCTCAATCGCCGCCATCAGTCGGAGTTTGGGAGTGCTGATCTGCTCAAAACTTCCAGATCGACTCATGATACACTTACCAATAATATCCATCAACACTCTGTACTTTGGCTTTAGATGCCGCTTATGCAGAGTTGCCTCAAACTTAACAGGATTCTCAGTAATCCCATCAAGATACTCTTGCTCCCGTCCTAACATATACAAAGAGGGATCATCTCCCGTATCGCACAACTCAAAAACATCGTTTAAATTCTTAGGGACAATATAAAGCTCTCGAACAAAATCCACATACTTCATTGATTGTTCAAGATGCGAAACAGAAATCTTGGACTCAATACAATCATCCTCATCTATTTCCATATTTGATACAAACTCTATTACCTCGCGAGTATACTCCGCCTCCGGTTGGTTCGCGATGAGGTTCGTCAGTTTTGCCAACCGAATCAAGTGGAGCGTCTCTTCTTCGTGTTTGGCGTTGGAAGTACTCTCCAGACAAACCACGTATTCATACCATGGCTTATTTATCTCGGCCAATCTTTCAAATATGGTAGGAGCCATTTGAGATTTGAAGATTTAGGGTTTTGAGCGATGAAGCTTTTCTGGGTAAAGGAGGGATTTATTTGCAGAGGTTTTTGGGAACGAAGGGTTTAATAAAATTTGGCTTGAATGGCTTTCAAAGGAATATATAGTTCGAGATCGTGGGAATTTGTACCGGTTTGGTGAAAAACAACGGTTAAGATTAATCCACGATTAATCGGGTATGCGAAAGGTCGATCTCCGAAAAGTAAGCTGCCATTTCAACCTCATTGGTGGATAAATGTAACAGAGCATTTAATGACTGTTGACCTTCCTTAGGATTTTCAAAGATCCCGCCCAAAAACATTCTTCAGGTGTTTTGTATTTATTGCAAATGATTACTGAGTTTCACTTAAGCAATAAATGAGTCTCATGAGTCATTACTTCTTCAGACTAATTTCCTTCTATCAGTCTTACTGAGTATTGAACTTGATAAAATGTCGTTATGATCTGAAATCTTTGAAAAGGGTTCGATTATAATTCGATCTTGACCTTCAAGAAATCTCGAGTTCACGAGACTCGATTCGATTATTTCAATTTTATCCTGAGTTTCTCAGTAGAATCCTGAGAAACCTTCATGCATCTGAAAACCTTCAATTTTTTTTTCAGATTTACTCTATACACCTGGATCCAACATCCCTAATTCAACTAATAGTTCCTGAAATCTTGATTCAGCCAAAGGTTTAGTCAAGATATCAGCTCTCTGCTTATCAGTATGAATTTTCTCCATCCCGATATCCTTTTTCTCGACATGATCTCTGATGAAGTGATGTCTGATATCCACATGCTTGCACCGGGTGTGCAATATCGGATTTTGTGAAATAACAATGGCACTATTATTGTCACATAATATTGGTACTTCATTGGCTCTGACTTTATAATCCCTTAATTGTTATGCGAGCCAAAGAATGCGACAACAAAACTTTCCTGCGACCATGTATTCAAACTTGGTAATCTTGGTTGCTATCGAGGTTTGTTTCTTGAAAACCAAGATATCGACTTACTTCCAAGAAATTGACAAGTTCTGTAGTGGACTTCTGTCAATCCTACAACCTCCATAATCGAGATCCGAGTAACGGTTAATTCAAGGTTATCATCATTTGGATACCATAATCCTCTATTCATCGTGCCCTTTAAGATACTTCATATCTTTTGGCGACCTCCATGTGACTAGCCTTATGATTAGTTTGGTATCTTGCACATATCCCAACAAACAAATGTTATATCCGCCTACTACTTGTCGTGAGATAGAGCAATGATCAATGATTCCTCTATAATCGGTATTACTTATCGATTTGCCTTGTAATCGGGATCCATCTTGTAGTTAGTATTCATAGGAATTCTAAGCGCATTGCAATCTCATACACCATACTTGGCAATCAGATCTCTGGTGTACTTTGCCTGGTTGATGAAGATTCCTTACTTTGATTGTTTCACTTGAAGACCTAGAAAGAAATTCATCTCTCCCATCATTGACATCTTAAATTTGCCTTTCATCAGTGTTGAAACTTTTCACACAACTGATGGTTTAGAGATCCAAAAATGATGTCATCAACATATATCTGAACCAGTAAGATATCTTCCCCATCTTCTATCCTGAACAGAGTTCTATCAACAGTTCCTTTGACAAAACCATGGTCAGTAAGAAACTGAGAAAGAGTATCATACAATGCTCTGGGTGCTTGCTTAAGACCATATAAGGCTTTTCTGAGCCTGTAAACTTGGTCATTCATGCGAAACCGAGGAGGTTGTTCCACATAAACCTCTTCTTTAAGCACACCGTTCCGTTAGAAATGCACTTTTTCACATCCATTTGATAGACTGTGAACTTCATGTGGGCAGCATATGCAAGAAACAATCTGATGGCTTCTAGTCTTGCAATTGGTGCAAAGGTTTCATCATAATCCAAGCCTTCTTCTTGGGAATAACCTTGTGCAACTAGCCTTGCCTTGTTTCTTACAATGTTGTTGTTTTCATCTCTTTTATTCTTAAATACCCACTTGGTTCCAATAACATTGTGCCTTTCAGGTCTATCTACTAGCTCCCATACTTCATTCCTTGAGAATTGATTCAGCTCATCTTGCATAGCAGTAATCCAATGAGAATCTTGTAGAGCTTCACCAATCTCAAGAGGCTCTTTTCTCCGATAGGAAGCAGTGAGAATAGTGCGATCTCACCATGGAACCTTCTTGTTTTGACACCTTCAGTTAGATCACCCACAATCTGACTTGTAGGATGACTATCTAACCATTTCCTTCTAGATGTTCCCCCTTCAATAGTATCCTCAACATTTTAAATGTTAGGTTCAGTTAGTTCAATAAACTCAGGGAACAACAGAAAAGGAGAAAAGGAATCATCTTCCTCAGGGGAAATTCTATTCAGAACATTGTCAGAGACATTTGTTCCCCTTTGGTTGATAGATTCAGAATTTGCCTCAGCTGTGACCACATCTTCATTGGCATCACATACGAGTGCGGCGGTGTCTCTGTTGATTAGTCAACTTCGGTGTGTTGGTTTTCCTTCAGTGAAGACTTTCTATCCTGAGTCTCACCATCCTGAGTTCCATCCTGAACTTCTTTATCTGATTCTGAGTCACTCCGTTCATAGGAAGTGGCTGACTTCTTCTTTTCAGGTTCAGTGGATGTTTTGTCATTCTTTTTCAGGCTTAATCTGGTGATCCTCTTGGTCAGTTCTCCTGAGTCATGTTCCTGTTTCTTCCGAACACAAGTAGATTCAAAAAAACAACATGAGGTGTTTCCTCCACAATAAGAGTCCTCAGGTTGTAAACTCTGAATGCTTTCTTGATTTGAGAATATCTAAGAATATTCCTTCATCGACCTTTGCTATCAAATGTTTTCAACCGATCTTTACCATTATTGTGTATGAAACACTTGCAACCAAACACACGAAAAGAAAAAAAACAAGAGGCTTCCTTTCATTCCAAAGCTCATAAGGTGTTTTGCCTTGACTCTTGGTCGACATGGATCTGTTATGAGAATAGCATCAGTGTTGTTGGCAACCGGCCCAAATTCTTTTAGGAATATCGACTTGACTATCATTGTCCTTGCGAACTTCTTTCGAGTCCTGTTTTTTCTTTTCAAAGAACACCATTTTGTTGAGGGTCCTTGCGGTGATGTTTCATGAGTCATTCCATTTTCTTTGCACAATAACCGGATATAATATGGTTTATAAATTGAGTTCCTTGTCGGATCGATTTTGACCACACTTTCGATTTTTCTCATCTTGAGTCTTTTCGATGAATTCAGTGACTTTATCTAAGTATCTTTCTTCTTGAGTAAGAATATGACCCAAGTATATCTTGAGTAGTCATCAACTACTACTAGTGTGTATTTCCCGCCATTAGTGCTCTTTGGTGTTATTGGACCAAAAGATCCATATGCAACAACTCAAGTATTCTTCGGTAAAACATCTACTTTGCTTTTAAATGATGCTCTAATTTGTTTTCCTTTTGCACGCATCACAAATATGTTCCTTCTTGAACACTTCATTAGGTAACCCTCTCACAAGAGCTAATCTTGCAAGTTTATTCGGGGTTTTGAAATTCGGGTGATTCATTCTTTTTATGTCATAACCAAACCGGGTATCTGTGGAACTCTTTGCAACCAAACATGTATCTTTAGGAGTTGAACTCAATCGACAAGATACACATTTCCTTTTCTAGTACCGATCGGTAATATTTTTACGTGAGATATCATCTTTCACATAACATAAGTTCTTAGAGAACTCAACATTAAAACCCTTATCGAAATTGGCTTATTGAAAGCAAGTTATGCTTCAATCCGGATACATATGAAACACCATGGATATGAACGAGTCGATTTCCAAAGTTCCATATCCTTGATCGTCCTTGGAATTATCTCCAAAAGTGATCGAGGGCCTCTTTGTTCAACATAGTGGTGAGTATCTTCTTGAATCTGTCATATGTCTTGAGCATCCTTTGTCAAGATACCATGACAGGGCTTTTTTCATCTCTACTCATCGAGTGCTATGTGATCTTCAATTAGTTTCGAGTGCCCTTGTTTTTCCTCTGAAAAAGCAGATCAATTCTTAGGTACCCAATTTGTGTAGGGTCCTACAAGGTTAATTTGTACCTTTCGGAATCCAAATCTGCACGACAACTCTAATCACTTTAGAGTGGTCGATCCAAAATCTTCCATAAACATCTACATACACATTTACTACTCTGGGTGCCTTAGCGGTTTCACGTGTATGTATGAGTGCTAGCCTTAGCATGAACATGAGCTTTTGAATTTTTCTTTGGTTCAGCCTTTTGTTCATTTGCTTTTGGCTTCATGCAACTAGTCTGAATCTTTGTTGACTTCGGGTTCGAGGGTAACCTTTTCCCTTAAGGCAAGTGGGGTTCAAAGGTTGCTGTCTTGAGATTTGGGTCTTTCATTATATTGAGGACTTGGTTTCTTCGATTGAGAATGTCTCTGCTTTGAGTGTTTCTCTTCGAAGATTCCTCCGATGGTTCGTCTGAGATCCTTTCGAGTTTGCATTCTTAACTGAGGCTTTGAAGTACTTACTGAAATTTTCAATCGAAAGTGCTCGGGTTTTCTAGCCTTCACGAGGTTTGGGCTTTCTTACGATCATTCATTTTCTTTGGAACCATAGGTCCTTTTCCCTTGTCTACAACCTTGGGCATTTCTTCAGCTTGAAGTATAGGTGCCACTGGTTTTACAAAGATTGTCTTCTTGCTACTTGATGCAGCATTCAGATGACTTTGTGAGGTTCCCCCTGGAATGTATCCCAATCCAGATTTTATAGTGGCAGATCTCTGATAACTCTGAATTTCATCTATTACTTTAGATGCAGTATTCAATAGAGTTAACTTCTTCTGTGCACTATCCTCACATTTGTGTAGAGTTTCATGCTTCTCAGAGAGGTCATTGAACTTAGTTCTGATCAGCTGAATCTCTTTAGTGGATTTCTCTAGCTTATCAGTTAGGGTCACTATCAACTTCTCTTTCTCTGAGAGTTGTACTTTCAGAACATCCAGTTCATCAGTAGCTCCCATTAATTGAGAAGTGATTTCAGTATTGCTAGAGTCTTTCCATTTAAGATTTTCAGCCTTCAGTTCCTTATTCTGCTCTTGAGTTTCATTTAGTAGTTCTAGTAAAACAGCATAGTCCTTCATCAGACTCTCAAAAGAATCCACCAGGTCAAATTGACTGTTTACAGTTGAACTTGATAACTCTTGTGCTAGTGTAGGAGCAACAACAGAGAAAGAAGAGTTTACCTCCTCAATGGCCATTAGACAAAGATCATCACTTTCACTGTCTGAGAAGATTTCATCTGAAGAGCTAGATCCTTCCTCATAATGTTCTTCTTCTGCAACCATGACCTTTTTGCTAGAGAACTTCTTGTCTCTTTTAGCCTGTCTTTCTCTTCTCTCCTTAGCACTCAGGTCAGGACAATCATACTGGAAGTGACCTTTCTTTTGGCAATTGTAGCATCTGTTGGCATCATCATCCTGATCACTTTCTTCTTTGGACTTGAAGTCCTTCCTTTTGGATGAAGATCCCTCAGCTTTCAGGTCCTTCTTCTTCTCAGTTGATTTGTCCTCAGGTTTCTTCTGGTACCTGTGATTCCTGTAATAGTTTTTGTATTTTCCATATCGACTATTAAGTCTTTCAAACCTCCTTGCCATCAGTGCTAGCTTATCCTCAAGCTCATCCTGATTTTTAGCAAGGGAGTTCTCAGACTCTCTAGTTTTACAGGTTTTATCTTTGGCTTTGAAAGCCACATTTTTACTAGATGATGAATCATCTTTGCTGTCAGCCTTTTTAGATTTCTTATCAATTACGAACTCATAGGCTTTCAGCTCAGAGAGGACATGTTGATATGGCATTGAATTAATGTTTTTGGTGTTTTCAATCACCACTGCATGTATATCCCATTTCTTAGAAATACCTCTAAGAATTTTCAATGCAACTTCTCTCTCTGGATATTTCTTTCCAAGTGCATTTAGATCATTCATAATGCTAGTGAATCTGACTTCCAATTTGTCTATAGATTCACCTTCATCCATTTCAAAACTATCAAACTTTCCAATTGAAACTGAAAGTTTGTTTTCCTTGATATGATCTGTGCCTTGGCACATTACAGCTAGTGTATCCCAAATTTCTTTTGCAGTATTACAGTGAGAGATCATTCCCATCACACCATCATCAATTGTACTGTATAGTGTGTCTTTAGCAATATAGTCTAGATTGACTAACTTCTTCTCCTCAGGAGTCAGTTGGTCATCAGACTTAGGAAATTATGTTCTGGGATCGTTTCTCTCATTTTCTATTCCTCTGGGATTCACCACAGTAAATTGGAATGGCCCTTCAGAGACCACTCTCTACATACGTTCATGTTTAGAATACAGATGAGCCTGCATTCTCAGTCTCCATAAATCATAGTTCTCTACTGAGAACATGGGAAGTTTCTTAGAAGACATTTTCTCTGAGTCTTTTAAGAGTTCAACAAATAAGATCAGTTCAGATAGACCACAAGTATTTTTAGCAAATAAAACTTTGGTCAACAAAGCAGGTGGTCAAGTTGAACCACTGCTCTGATACCACTTGTTGGTCCCGGTGCAAACGAGTCTTACACGTGTATGGGGGGGAATACACGTGTTCAGTGATTTTTAAAACTTTTCTTTTACTGAGGTCAGCTTGGGTTAGGTTGTCCTGATGATTTGGTCCTGAGAAGCACAAATCGCTCTGAGTCAAAGTCTACCTGAGACAGTGATCCTGAGCTGCTTTCAGATACCTCAGATAATCCCAACTGAGTCCTGAGTTTTCAGAGATCCTGAGTTGCTTGGATCAGATAACTAACTTACTGAACCCACATAAGAGTAAGTTCAGTTTGGTAACTATCTGTTCTAGCTACTCAGATGTGTGGAATGGTTGGCCCTTAGTTTATACTCGTTTTAAGCTTTTGCTGAAAAACCTTCCTTTAATGGAATAGTGATTAGGCTGTGATTCAATTCAGATGCAATTTCAGTGGATTGATTCCAACTGAATATCAGTGAAAATATACTTTCAAAACAAAGTAATGCAATAGATAAATCAAGCAAAACAGAAAGCAAAGAACACAGCAAGTTATAGTGGTTCAGAGACTCAAGCTCCTACGTCCACTCTCCCTGATCTCTTCAGAGAAATTCACTAATCACTTCCTAAGGCTTTCTGACTACCTCTGTAGTTTACTAACCTTTCTAATTTTGAGCTTTCTGACTACCTCTGTAGTTTACTAACTCAAAACTCACACAAGCTTTCTGTCTATCCAAGAGATTACTCACTTCTTCTCTAGAGCTTTCTGACTACCTCTGTGTAGTTTACTAACTCTTTACAACTCCAATCTCACCAACAATCACACTCAAACTACCTTACAAAGGGTTTGGGGGTTTCTTGGTTGGTTTCCAACTAGGATGAGATATCCTTTACAATTAAGAACAATGCAAAGGCTAGGATATCTCGACTAAGTTTTGGATATATCTTATCAAGCTAGGCTTAGTGGAATGAGCTCTCTTCGATTTAAAGCACTTGGGAAATTCTTGGGTTTTCGAGTGCTTCAACTTGCAATAAAAAGTTTGAGCTCTTGAGTTGCTTACAAATTTCCCGTAACCTTACAATGTAGAGGGTCACAAGTATTTATAGTCATACACCAAGGTCACTCTTGAAAAACTATCCGTTGGAAGAGATAACTTCGCGAGTTTCCTCTTATGGTGTGTGATGAACGGCTATATTTAGGGTTTGAGACTCCCTAACACGTTTTAGGCAATAGCCTTTTATGTAGCCGGTCAACACTTTTTGCAGTCTGGAACATAGTACTACTGACATGCTTCATGACACTGTCAACTTTTCAATTGTCGATAAAAAATCTTGTCTTTGTCTTATTTTGATTGACTGTTTATCTTCAGTTAAGTAGATAAACACAACGGCTCTTTTTGGTCAATATCTCTGAGTGATATAACCTTAACAACACTTTGTTTTAGTTCATTTTTTCTGCATTTGAATGTCTTGGCAAATATCTATTTTTCTAAGAAATCGCGTTCTTCTCAGTATTGCATCCTTCAGATAGATATTTTGATTGCCCGGAACATTTGAGTTCATCTTGAGCATTAAGACATTCTTGAGTCTTGATAATTCTTTGTGCCTTAGTATTCTTGACCTTGATCTTAAATCTTACGTGTCTTGATTCTTCCGAGTCTTGAGGTCTTCGAGTCTTGACGTCTTACGAGTCTTAAGCGTCTTACGAGTCTTGGCGTCTTACGAGTCTTCACGGATATCTTGGTGATATCTTGAGTCTTCATCTTTGAGTTTTCGATTCCTTAGTTTCATCTTGAGTCTTGATATCTCGATTTCTAATCGAGTCTTGATATCTCGATTTCTCCTTTGAGTCTTGATATCTCGATTTTCTGAGTCTTGATATCTCGCTTTTTTATCTTTGAAACTTGAAACTAAGTTTCTTGAAACTTCTTGAGTTCTTGAATCTTGAGATCTAACTTTGATCTATATCTGCACGACTATATATTTTGCAGATAACATCACGAATACTCTAAAACCGAATCGACTCAACTATCAAGATTATCCTGAACATGTCATACTCAGGGGTTTTGGGATCTAATCAAAATCATATCTTTATTAAATTCATCTCCCAACAGTAAAGGTTTGCCGTTGAGCACTGATTGTCTCGAAGTTGTTTTTTACAGATGATACTCTTATTTTTGGGAGGGCAACTCGGGAGGAGTTGAGGAAGGTTAAGAGGATTCTGGAGGTTTATGAAGGGGCATCTGGGCAGGCCATCAACATGAACAAATCTGATATTATGTTTGTTGGGAAATATATAGTTTTGGTGGAAGTTCCAAAACAACTGTAATAGGATCAGTCGAACCTGATAGTCGACTGATGATTGGATAGGAAACTAGCTGAACATGTTAGACAGTTGAAGGAATATATTAGGTCACATATTGAGGGGGAACTCAATATGTATAGGTTAAGTCCAAAGATCAGTAGACAAGATCAGCAGATGTCAAGGATCGAAATGCTTGAATATTAGAAGACATCAGCAACATGAAGATCAGAAGACCTATTCTATCAAGACATCAATAGAGTCGATAAGTTGAGCTAAGACAACTCTATCAAAAGACTCAAGGTAATCTGATCAGTATGATACTAATTAGATCAAACTAAGTTAGAAAAGTGATAAGCGTATCTACGTATCCAAAACATGCGAAGGGAATCAGACCAGAAAAATGTCAACACGGCTGGCTTCACACGACGTCAAATAAGTGTACTTGTTAGCCACTAAGATTTCGACACGTATGTACAGAAACTGACGATGCATGATATGGCGTATTAGGGCAAATGGCTAGAAAGGACAAAATTGCACGAAGACTGCATGACCTTCCTCAGCACGTCAATTCAGACCTGCACGCTACCTAAAATAGCCTGAGATTCAAATTTCTCTCCAACGGCTCTTTGATTTCAAGGTCTATAAATATGGGATCAACCTTCAGAGTAAGGTTACGAAATAATTCAAAGCTCAAACACAAACTATTTCCGCACGAAGAACACCAAGAACTCAAGAAAACTCTAAGTGTTCATCCCATAAGTTCTTAGCAAGAATTCTTATCCTTTAGCTATAGACTACTCAGATACTAGGATAGAATTCCAGTTGGAACAACACAAATCTTATCCATACCAAGTGTTAGGTTAAGTTTGCTTAGCAAGATTTCAAACTAGGGTTTCTAGTTTTGATTTTTGGGATTGGTTGAGTGAGAACTCTTTAAATATCTATTGTACTTTGTTGAACTAACACATTAATCTAAGTCCAGTTGTTTAGTTGGTGCCCCTGCTGATAGGGAAGAGTGAACGTAGGACAAGTTGTCCGAACCACTATAAATCTTGTGTGATTTATCTGTTTTACACTCTTACATACACTTGTTAGTTAACTGAACGTGCATATTCTAAGTAAGGGTCAGTTCTGCATCAAGCAGGTGACCTGATCAGTTTTACACTTATTCATCTGATTTGTATCAGAAAATCTTAGAATCTGATTTACAAAACTAGTTTTTCATACTGGTAAAACTTAGCTTCCGCATAATTAGTTAAACTGATAGAGACCAAACTGGTCTACTCAAAAGCGATCAGTAGGTTGGATATCAGTTCATACTGATCTCCTGCACTCTGATCAGTTTACTTGCAAAACACATCTGATCTCACCAAAAGTTGCAGAAGTCTATTAACCCCTCCCCTCTAGACTCTGCCTCACTAAAACCCATTCAGGACTTACAAGTGGTATCAGAGCCTTGGTTCTACAGACCACTGGCTTTGAATATCATTGGTTCTTGAGGAAGAACCTTTGTGGTCACTTGAACAGATCTTGAAAAACATGTTTTTAAAACTCATTTGTTTATAACTCACTAAGTCAACATGGATAATACTACTGGAATGAACCATGATCTGCCTAAGTTCTTTATCGATAAGTATGCCGACTGGACAATCTACATGAGCGATCATCTGGGTGTTATAAGCAATAGGATGAAGGAAGTTCTCGAGCTAGGACTCATCATCATCTATCACATCAATCCAGCCGAAGGAGGTGACCCAAATCATCCTACTGGAGAAAGGATTAGAAAGAGTCCTTCTCTTATGGACGCTGATGAATGAAAATTATCCAACCTAGATACGGTTGCCAAACATCTCATCATAAAGACATTAGACAAGACTACGCGTGAGAAAGTCAAGTATCTAAAAACTGCTAAAGAGGTACGTGATACTCTTGCTGAAATTTGTGAAGGTAATGACCTGATTAAGGATAGCAGACTGCAAGCTGAATTGGTCAAATTTGAAAAACTTTAAATGCTGAGAAATGAAACCATTAATCAACTTGATGGAAGGATCACTCAAGGAGTAAATAGACTTCGTGATCTAGGTCGTGTAATGTCCGACAAAGATATCAATTACAAGATTCTGAGGTCCTTGACCAAAGAATGGGATATGAAAGTCACTGTGATTAAGGATTGTCAAGACATTGCGACAATTAAACCGAGCAACCTGTTTCTCAGTCTGAAAGCTCATGAATTTGATCTGATTGCAAGAGGACGAGAAGAAGATGAAGTTCCTGCTGAAGCTACTGTTGGGGTTATACTAAAAAGTATGCTTTTACTTTGTATAACCAAACAGAGTTTTTCTCATTTACTTACTGAAATAAATTATTAATCACTCTTGCATTTAAATATGAATGAATGTTATATATATTTATTGCAAACCCTTTCAATAAAGTCAGTACGTATTACGTTGTAGTTAATTTGGTGATACCAAATCACAGAAGATCAAATTAACAGCTCCTCGTAATTAAGTACAAATTCACAACCTAGATGGAAATGAATAAACCATCATGAAAGGTTGATGTATAAGACTCAGATTGACTTGTCTTGACCAAGAGATTATACTAGTGCATTTGGATGCGCTAAATAGGACCTACAGGAGGATAAATTCTTCGGTACTGAATATACAAGAATTAGACCTCAGTGGTGTGTTGTTTCTTAATCTCCATCCCTTAAATAGAATCGTGTGAAATTAATAACTATTGCTTTGACTTATGATAGGAAGAGAATCATTGGGATTCGATACCTTATATCTTGGGCAATATTATTAATTACATGACGGTTGCTGACATTTAATATGGAGAATCGTGTGCAAGTACGTCTTGTTTGATTTGTCCCCTTGGTGGGCTCAGAACCTTTATCATACCAAATCTTGCAAGTGGAAATTTATTTTCGGTATGGATAATAATGTTGAGCTATCTTTACTCCAAGGATAAAGATATTAATTAATATAAAGCTTGTTCAGTGGCTTAATTAATTAATGGACTAAAGTAATCTTAAACACGGGAAATAATGACTGGGAGCCATATTATATTGAAGTCGTAATATGGATTAAGATGGATAGTTCAATATTAATTTTATAGTGGAATAAATTAATATTAATGGACTTTGAATAATAGTTGGCCCAATATTATAGTTTCATAGTCCATTGGAGGTCCAATCTTAATTCTCCTAAAGGCCCATCAAATAGCCAAAATAAAGTCCAATTAATGAAAGAGAGAAGAAAATATTCTTGCCTAATATTTCCTTGAAATTTTCAAAATATGTAGGGAAAATGAAGAAAAGATTTCTTGATTTTCTTGTAGATATTTTATGGAAAGAGATAAGTATTGTAGGAATACATAATTATCCCATAAATACAAGAAGTCAAATCTTGACTCCTTTTGCCTTGTTATTTTCGAAAAATAGGGATAAAAAGGGGAAGAGATTTTTATGAAAAAATTAATTAAGGAGAAAAGAATATAGGAGATATATTCAAGATTTCTTGGAGACCAAGAAAAGATTTTCTTCCCTTATTTTCTAGACTAAAAATCGGCCCCCTCCTCCCTATAATTAGGGGATGAATTTTTCATTCCCAACATGTGTTGGAAATATTAGAAATCCACAAAGGTGGTGGCAAAATATTTTTAGTTTTCCTCTTGTTAAAATCGTTCGTGAGAATCCTCCCACCGGATTGCGTTCGTGGACTTGGGACATATTTGGGAAGGCTCTTTGGGTTGATCCGTTGTCTCATCCATCGTCTCTACAAGAGGTTAGTAATCTCGTAACTCCTAGATTCCGCATGCTTAGGATTTACGTGGATTACGTGTACGCATGTTGTTTATTCGTTTATTAATTATTATGTTGAATTGATTTAGGATTAATTCATGTTAGTAATTAATTGATTAATTTAAATATGTATTTAAAATGGCACCCCTAATTTCCCAACAGCTACATCAAGTTCGACAAAAGCTGTTGCATATCAAGCAACCAGTAACATTTCACGATCTTCTAAACCAATTGGAAATATCATCAGTCAGGCTGAACAGATTGCATTGTTGACCAGAAAATTTGAACGATCAAATGTTCAAATGAGAAAGTACATGAAGTTCTATAATGACTATAGACAAATCAGAGGAAGAGATATGAGATTTACTGATAGATCACAAGAAAGTAATCGTTGTGCTGAAAAAAGAGATGACATTAGTGATGACCGTAGAGATGACAAAGAGACAATCAGCAAGGATGACAGACGTGATGACAGATCAGATCAAAGAGGTTTTCATAGGCAAAATAGAAAGTCTCCTGATAGATATTATAGGAGAAATGACTCACCCGGCAGAAGAAATTCTGGAGAACTTGGAGCATGCTTCAACTGTCAAAAACCAGGTCACTACAGTGCTGATTGCCTTGACCTGACTCCTAAATAGAGAGAAGAAAAGTGAAACAGAAGAGAGCAACGGTACCAAGACAGAAAAGCTATGGTCGCTGATACTTCAGGTATCGATGACTCCTACTTGCCTTCAGACGACTCCGGATATTCATCTGTTGAGGATTTCTGAGTGATGACTACTACTGAAGATGTCGACGATCTGAACTTCTCATCTAATGAAGACATCTGTCTCATGGCCAAGGAAGTTGACCAAACTGAGGCGTTCTTTAAACCTCTTGTGTCTTCTCATTCCACACCAACTGTGCTGAGCACACCTGCTGGAGAGATTGACCTGCAGCTCTATAATGAGCAATTGCTTGATGATCTCTTTGATGCAGTACACTTATACACGAGTGGAAATTGAGAACGATAACCTAAGGGCTGAGAATGTTTGGCTTGTCAAGGAAAATTTGGCAAGTAGAGCTGCTGAACTGAAATCAGTTGAAACTGTTCAGAAGATGACCACATAACTGGAGTTTTTGAAAGTTAGTACTTCTGCCCAGGGAAAACTGGTTAAAGAACAGTAGGCTCTCAACCTAAGACAAGCTGATGATCTCAAGGTCCTTCAGGCTAAGTTTGATGAACTCTTCCGACTGCATGAGAGTCTAAAAATAAGTGAGGACATTTTGCGAAAGAAAGTAGAAGTTTTCACAAACTCATCTAAGACTATTCAAAGTCTGAACAACTACTATCGCAAGCCAACTAATAAGAAGGGTATTGGGTTTGAAGGCCCTTCTGGATCCTCACATGTCCAAACTGGTTCACCTTCAAAAAGTGAATCAAGGAAGATTTCTGGAAAAGATACATATTATGCTAAATCTGTATCAAATAAGGGAAAAGGACCAGCTGATCAGGAAAGACAAGTTTCTGGTAAGAAAGGGAACAAAAATGAACCTCAACTGACCAAACATCAGCCGAGGAATCAACAGAAAAGCCCAGTTCTTCTGAAAAGACCTCAGCACAATTAGTAGACTAGGTATCAGCCTGGACCATCTCGCAAGGGACAGTCCCAGCTGAAAATTAATCAGGTCAAGCTGCCTAATCAACATTCTAAAGGTAAACTGACTAAACCATATGTGCAAAGAAGATATGAATCTTTTGATGAAAGCAGTCGTACCTACCCTTATAACCAGAAATCCAGAACAGCTGGACTTGAGCCCCACTGGATTAAAAGAAAACAAACAAACAAGAAAAATCCCAAGTTTTCTGATTCATCCAAGGCTCACACTCATAATCATTCTGATCATAACGCACATGATGAGACATATGATTATGTAGATGCTTATGGGAGACAAATCAGGCCTTCTGATCTTGATGATTATCATAGAAGTGCCATGTTTGTTTGGATCTCGAAAGGTAACACTAACCCCTCAGGACCCAATCTTACTGGGGTACCAAAAGCCTGATTTGATTGCAGATTCGCGAGGGTTTGGCCAATAAAAGAGGTGTACAACCAACTATCTGGTACATCGATAGTGGATGCTCAAGGCACATGACTGGCAACAAGCATCTCCTCAGTTCATACATAGAGCAAGAAGGCCCACGTGTACTCTTCGGTGACGATAACTTTGGTTTTACCAGAGGATTCAGAACCTTAGTCAATGATGATGTACAGATTTCTGAAGTCTCGTATGTCGATGGTTTAAAGCACAACCTGTTAACGATTTCACAATTCCGCGAAAACGGATCCAGTGTTGAATTCTTGACTAATCAATGTACCATCAAGAATCGAGCTACTCAACAAATCTTGCTAACTGGTTCCAGAAAATGAACGATCTATACTGCAGATTGGGACAATTGTCCAAGAAGTGCATGCCTGATTGTTAAGAGTTCCAAAAGCAGAAGTTGGCTCTGGCACAAGAGAATGAGTCAACTGAACTTTAAAACTCTTAACAAGATAGCAAGGATGTCCTTGGTTGAAGGACTCCCGAATGAAGTTTTCTCTAAGGATCAGACATGTGTCGCATGTCAGAAGGGAAAACAAGTCAAGGCTTCATTCAAAGGGATTCCTTCACCTCCATCCAGCAGAGTATTGCAACTGCTCCACATGGATCTTTTTGGACCAGTTACGCCACTCAGTTTCAGCGGACGTAAATACACTTTGGTGATTGTGGATGATTTCTCCAAGTTCACCTGGGTTGTATTCATTTATAAGAAAAATGAAACTACAACAAAGATACCTGAGCTGCTCAAGAAATTACAGAATGAGAAAGGTGTTAGTATTGTAAAGATCAGATCAGACAAGGGAACCGAATTCTTGAATTCTTTCATATCTGAATTTTGCAAGGAGTTTGGGAAATAACATGAAACATCAGCTGCAGGAACGCCTCAACAGAATGGTGTAGCAGAAAGGAGGAACAGAACACTCAAAGAAGCTGCTCGCACTATGCTAGATGAACATGCAACTCCAAACCGTTTCTGGGCAAAAGCAATCAACACTGCATGTCACACTCAAAATAGATGTTCTTTGACTAAGATTCACTTCAAAACACCCTATGAACTGTGGAAGGGCAGAAAACTTCGTGTTTCTTACTTCTATGTTTTCTGGTGCAAGTGTTTTATTCACATAAATGGGAAGAGCCAGTTGAAAACCTTTGAAGCTAAGTCAGATGAGGGTATATTCTTAGGATATTCCTCAACCAGCAAGGCTTTCAGGGTATTCAACAGGCGAACTCTAGTTGTGGAAGAAACACCTCATGTGGTCTTTGATGAGTCAACATCTGATCAGGAGAAATCTGCTCCAGAAAAGGTCGTACCAAAAGTACCTGATGCACATAAAATGGATCAGTTAAGTATCAAAGAAAAGGAATCAGATCACGTGACAGTGTATATTCTCAACTTTGATCTTGACGATTCACCATGTCAATCAGACCCTAAGGTACGTACAACTATCGATGAAGAAGTTGGTATAACTTAAACAGTAATAATCGGACCATCTGGTTTAGGGGGAACACCTGATGTTCCGGCGGACAGACTTCAACACATGATGATTACATCATCAGCTGAGACATGTCTATGCCAAGTGGATCCTACTACTGCACCACTCCCAATCACTAGTAACTCACTATCAGAAGAGGATGATGATCTCCAAACTGATATAACCCGAGAAAGGAAGATATGGTTGAGAAGCCATCCTACTGAACTGATCATCGGAGACCCATTTGATGTTGGGGTTATACGTGAAAGTATGCTTTTACTTTGTATAACCTATGTATTAAACACTTATTTACTGAAATAAATTATTTATCACTGTTGCTTTAAATATGATTGAATGTTATATATATTTATTGCAAACCGTTCATATAATATCACATGTTACATTGTAGTTAACGTGGTGATACCAGATTATAGAAGATCACGTTAACAGTCTCTTGTAAACTTGTGCGTGTTTCACAACCTAGATAGTCCCGAACAGTCTATTGGTAGAAGTTGATGTGTACGTCTCAGATTGGCTTTTCTTGACCAAGAGATTACACTAGTGCATTCGATGTGCTGAAGTGGACCTGCAGAGAGGATAAACGCATTCGCACTGACTTAAGGGATGAATAGTTAGACCTCAGTGGTTGTTGATTTCTTAATCTCTGTCACTTAATAAGGACCGTGTGCGATTAGTAATTATTTCTTTGACTTATAAATGGGAAGAGAATCATTGAGACTTCGATACCCTATATCTTGGGCAATAATATTAATTGTACGATGGTTGCTAAGATTAATACAGAGAATCGTGTGCTTGCAAAGTCTTGCGTGATTGGTCCCCTTGGTGGGCTCGAAACCTTTATCATACCAAATCTTGCAAGTGGAATTAATTTTCCGGTATGGATAATAAAGTTGAGCTGTCCTTACTCCAAGGATAAAAATATTAATTAATATAAAGTTTTCAGTTGCTTAATTAATTAGTGGACTAAATAATCTTAAACACGGGAAATAATGGCCGGGAGCCATATTACCGTAATATGGGTTAAGATTGGATAGTGCAATATTAATTATATAGTGGTATTAATTAATATAAATGAGCTAAATTATATTGTGGCTCAATATTGGAATTCAGAAGTCCATTGGAAGGTCCATCTTAATTCTCCTAAACGCCCCTCAAGTAGCCCAATTATAGTCCAATAAATAAAAGGTGCTTAAAATAAAAATAAATTTTGTTGCCTAATATTTTTGTAATTTTCGAAATTAATAAAGAAAAGAGGGAGAAGAATTTTTCTTGAAAAGATTTTATTGAAAGCATATAAGTATTCTTGGAATACAAGATTATCTCATAAATTCAAGAAAATCTCCCACTTGCCTTCTTTATGGGTAATTTTCGAAAATCATGTATAAGAAAGGGAATAAAGATTTTCTTGGAAAGATTTTATGGAAAAATATATGTATTCTTGGAATACAAGAATATCTCACAAATTCAAGAAAGATCCAATCTTGCAAGTCTTTATTGTTTTTTTTCAAAATTTTGGATAAATAAGGGTGTGGGATTTTTGTGAAAAAATACACATGGAAAGAAGAATATATGGGGTATATTCAAGATTTCTTGGAGATCAAGAAAGATCTTTCCAAACCCTGATTTTTGACCTAAAAATTTTGAACCCCGCTCTTATAAATAGGGGATGAATTCATTAATCCCCACACCAATTCCATGTGCTGAAAATATTATAAATCCACAAAGGTGGTGCAACAATTTTATTTTTTCCTTTGTTTTATAAATCGTTCATTGGAGAACCTCCCACCGAGTTATTGAGCGAGGACTTGGGAATACTTGAGAAGAACTTTTGGTTGGTAGCCAGATACTTGATTCTGTCCATCTCAGACTGTCTCTCCAACGGGTACGTTTACGTAAACTCCTAGAATTTCCGCATGCTAGGACTCTTTACGTGAATTTTATTTGAATGTCGTTGTTGGCGTAAATTATTATTTGAATTCACTTAGGTATATTCATGCTAGTAATAATTGTTAATTTAAATTTGTGTTTATGAGGTCATCCCGATAGATCCTGGCAAATGTTAACCCAACAACTGGTATCTGAGCCCTGGTTCGGGCTCTGATCTTTTAAACTGCAATTTAAATTGTTGATCATTAAAATTGAAATTGGATAGTAGAACTGTTAGATCTATTTTGCAGGTATCCAATTGTCATGGTATTTTAATGTGCTTGTTTACATGCAAATAAATTATTGCTTTTTAATTTGATTCGTTCGGATTCATTTTGCCTCGTGAGAAAATCCACGACTAGATTAGTATTTATTTGATTTGTTCAATGTAATAGACTAGTCTAGATCTAGGTTTATTTATTTTGTAAATAAATTGCAACCGGATCGTGAGCGAAGACGGAGACGGAGAATTAAAAATTGTCGTCTAAGTGCTCGGACGTACGCGAGCCAAGGCGGAGCACGAGGACTAGGCCGAAGGCCTAGCGACCACGCGCATCGCTAGGTGGGATGCGGAAGGGGCTGATGGACGATGGGGAGGAGCGGGCTGCAGCGGGGGCGATGGGGGACCTCGGGGGGCACTTATGCGTCCGGAAGCCTCTCGCGAGGCCGAGGCCGAGGGGGCGGAGGCGGGATGGCCGACTCGGAACGAGGCGTGCGCCTAGGCGCATACGACTCACGTTCCAGGTCGTGAGCTACTCGTTTTCCGGACGTCGTCCTAACCCAAGACTGAGGACACTAGTTAAAGAATTATTGCGGATTCAGTGGGAGCCTTTCGAGATGAACGATGAAGGCAAAAGAAGAGACAATTTCTCGAGATCAAGATATAAAATTTAAACCATGACAGTTGGATATATGTGCCCAACTTGATTTATTTTATCTTGATGCTTGTTTTAAATTTGTGCTATTTTATTTGTTAAATGTGTTTGCATGATTTAAAATTATCTAAAGAAAATCTCACTTTCCAAAATTACTAAGTATGTTTTAATTGACAAATTTTATTCCGGATAATAAAATTACGTCAATATTGACCTCCATGATTTATTTATTTGTGAATTCTTTTGGAGAAATTTCCCCAACGGAACGGCTAAAAGATGGTTTTCACATGAATAAATTCCCAAAAGGATGATTGTGAATTATTGTTAGTGGCGACGATGATCCTCCCAACGAGGCTCGTTCAAAATGAAGTAATAGTTTTGTATTTAATCAAGGTTATTACTTAGGTATAAAATTGATATGCATATACTTCTCCGAAGTCCCTGTCAATTTTATATTGGTCAAGTGGGAGCCGACTATTAATTTTGAATTAAAGGTTTGTAACTGTTCCTATTTGTAACCTGCTTGAATGTTTTTAAATAGAAAGATCACCCAACGTGACCTATTTAAACTGTTTTGAGATGTCGGCTAATGCATATTCATATTGTTTTGAGATTTTGATATGAATAATGTGATCGAATTATGTGATAAATTTGTGCTTATACAAATTGTTATTTATTTCAGTTCAGCATGTCGCAACCTTTTAATCCACTGTTTGCTATACTTAAAGATCATAATTTATCTAGTGAAATTATGTTGATTGGAAACGTAAACTGATGATTGTCCTAACCGCACAAAAGCACAAGTGGCTCCTTGATACCCCAAAACCTGATGAGCCAACTGGCGAGTCGAGTAAGGCGGAAAAGAAAAAATATGATGACTGGGAGCATTGTAATGACATGGCAAAGTGTACTATTCTGGCATCTATATCAGATGTGTTGCAACACCAACACCAAGAATTTACTACTGCTGCGGAAATCATGGAAAATCTTAAGAAGATGTTCCAACATCAGAACCGCACGGATCAACAGATCACCTTGCGAGAGATGCTCTCTTTGAAAATGGTGGAGGGCACACCCGTGAGGGATCATGTTCTCAAGATGATGGCTCATGTGAACAAACTTGAGGTTCTGGGTGCAGATCATGATCTGGAGACTCAGATAGACTTGGTGCTTCACTCTCTGCCTAAAAGTTTTGAGCATTTTCAGCTGAACTATCAGATGAATAATCAGAAGTTCTCCCTTGCTGACTTGCTACAAGCTTTGGTCTCGGCAGAGACGCTGATGGGACACCAGACTCAAGCCTTGGTGGCTAATGGACCATCTTCATCTTCTAGGCCAAGGGAGGGCAAGAAGAAGAAGAAGGTCAAAGGCCAGAAGCAGTCGAACTCAACTGTTGCCAAGGGAAAGAGCAAGGTGAGGGATGCTGAGGGTATCAAGAAGGATCCAAAGGGGAAGTGCTTCAACTACGGTGAGAAAGGACATTGGAGGTCTGCCTATCCCAAGCTTAAGAGGAATGGGAAGAAAGGTAATTCTCACTCACTAGTTGTTGAAACTTGTTTAGCGGCGTATGCTACCCACTCGTGGGTAGTGGATACGGGATCCACTAATCATGTTTGTTTCACATTACAGGGGTTCAAATTACCCCGGCAACTTAGTGGAAGTGAGATCCTCATCACACTGGGCGATGCTACGAAAGTAGCAGCTGAAGCAGTGGGAGACGTGCACCTGTGTTTTGAAGACAAGACTTTAGTTTTAAGAGATGTTCTTTACGTTCCTGTTTTTTGTAAAAACCTTATTTCAGTTTCAAAACTATTTATTGATGGATATTCTGTTCGTTTTTCTAAACAAGTTACTGTTTTTCGTAACGATGTGTTTATCTGTCATGGAACATTGCGGAACAATCTCTATACTATTAATTGTGCACACCACTCACAAAATGCATCTTATAACACATCGACTATTTCAAATAATAAGAGAAAACGTTCAGAAAAGGTGAACGAGATACTTCTTTGGCATCTAAGATTAGGTCATATTAATCTAAATAGGATCCAAAGGTTGGTGAAAGACGGTTCATTGCCTGACCTACAAATGGAACTATTTCCAACCTACGAATCATGTTTGGAGGGTAAAATGACCAAGAGGGCATTTGGAGCCAATGGGAATAAAGCCAAAGAAGTGTTGCAAATCGTTCACACTGACGTGTGTGGTCCAATGTCAACCAAAGCTAGAGGTGGTTATGAGTATTTCGTGACATTCACTGATGATTACTCAAGGTTTGGATACATTTTCCTGATGAAACACAAATCGGAAACCTTTGATAAATTCAAAGAGTTCAAAGCCGAAGTGGAGAATCATATGGAAAAGAGTATCAAGTTTCTACGATCTGATCGTGGAGGCGAATACCTCAGCGATGAGTTTTTGAACTACCTGTCAGACGAGGGCATTATTTCCCAGTTGACTGCACCCGGAACCCCTCAACAAAACGGGGTTGCAGAATGAAGAAACAGAACACTCTTAGAAATGGTCAGATCCATGATGAGTTATTCAGATCTTCCCAAGTCGTTTTGGGGTTATGCTTTGGAAACAGCGGCTTATGTTCTAAACTTGGTACCATCCAAATCGGTTCCCAAAACCCCTAAAGAGTTGTGGGCCGGGCGCAAACCCAGTCTGAGACATCTTAGGATTTGGGGGTATCCGGCATACGTGCTAGACAAGGAAGCCGGTTAGTTGGATGCACGTTCGGAGCTAAAACTGTTTATAGGATATCCCATGGAAACAAAAGGGTGTATGTTCTATGGTCCCGAAGATCAAAAAGTGGTAATAAGTACGCACTTTAGATTTTTGAAAGAAGACTTTATGAACAATAGAAAGCCCAAAAGTGAGATTACCTTAGACGAAATAAGAGGGCAAACTCCTATACCAACTGTACAAGTTGATAAACTAAGCGTCACACCAACACAACCGGAACCTTGACGTAGTGGGAGGGTTGTTCGACAACCTAAGAGATTCATGGGGATAGGAGAATCTTTGGATTTGGTCCCCGGGGATAATGAATCAGACCCCTTGTCCTACAAGGAGGCGGTCCAAGATAAGGATTCTGAATCCTGGCAAACTGCGATGGAAGCCGAGATGGGCTCAATGGATCATAATCAAGTGTGGGAGCTAGTGGAACCACCCAGTGGGGTAAAACCCATTGGATGCAAGTGGGTCTACAAGAGAGAAAGAGGACTGGATGGGAAGGTCGAGACCTTTAAAGCTAGGCTTGTGGCAAAGGGATACACTCAAAAGGAGGGTATCGATTATGAAGAAACCTTTTCGCCTGTAGCCATGCTTAAGTCCATCCGTATTCTCTTGGCAATAGCTGCGCATCTAGATTTTGAGATATAGCAAATGGATGTCAAAACAGCTTTCCTTAACGGGAGTCTTGATGAGGAAATCTATATGCAACAACCCAAAGTGTTGGTCCCGGTGCTAATGAGTCTCACACGTGTATGGGGGGGGAATACACGTGTTCAGTGATTTTTAAAACTTTTCTTTCACTGAGGTCAGATGGGTCAGGTTATCCTGATGATTTTGCCTTGAGAAGCACAGATTGCCCTGAGTCAAAGTCTACTGAGACAATGATCCTGAGCTGCTTTCAGAAGCTTCAGATTAGCCCAACTGAACCTGAGTTTATCAGAGATCCCGAGGTGCTTGGATCAGATAATTATCTTACTGAACCCTCAGTAGAGTTAGTTCAGTTTGGTAACTATCTGTTCTAGCTACTCAAGTGTGCGGAATGGTTTGCCGTAAGTTTATACTCGTTTTAGTTTTGCTGAAAATCTTCCCTTCAATAAAACAGTGATTAAGGCTGTGATCAGTTTGATGCAAGTTCAGTGGATTGGTTCCAACTGAATATCAGTGAACTATGCTTTCAGGAAAAAATATGCAACAGATAATAATGCAGTACAGAAAGCAAAACAACACAGCAATTATAGTGGTTCAGAGACTCAAGCTCCTACGTCCACTCTCTATGATCTTTAGATAAATTCCTTAACCACTTCCTAAAGCTTTCTGGCTAACTCACTGTAGCTTACTCACTTTTCTACCTTGAGTTTTCTGGCTGACTCACTGCAGCTTACTAACTCAAACACACACAAGTGTTCAGACTACCACAAGTAGCTTACTAACTTCTTCTTTAGAGTTTTCTGGCTAACTCATTGTAGCTTACTAACTCTTTACAACTCCAACTCACCAACAAAACACACACAAACTACCTTAACAAAGGGTTTGGGTTTTGGGTTGGTTTCCAACTAGGGTGAGATATCCTTTACAATAAGAACAGATGCAAAGGCTAGGATATCTCTACTAAGCTTTGGATATTTCTATCACTCTAGGCTTAGTGAATGAGCTCTCTCCAATGTGAAACACTTGGGAAATTCTAGGTTTTTTTGAGTGCTTCAATTTGCAATAATACGAATGAGCTCTTGAGTTGCTTTGAAATTTCCCGTGACCTCTCAATGTAAAGGGTCACTAGTATTTATAGGCAACTTCACCAAGGTCACTCTTGAAAAACTATCCGTTGGAGGAGATAGTATCAAGGGTTTCCTCTTTTGGTGTTTGATGAACGACTATATTTAGGGTTTGAATACTCCCTTGCATGTTTTAGGAAATATGCAGTCATGTAGTCAATCACCAATTTTTGCAGTCTAGAACATAGTACTACTGACATGATTCAGCGTCCTGTCGCTTTCTTTGTCGATAAAAATGCGATGTTGTCTTCCTCGATTGGTTTTTTTTATCTTGATAAATGTAGACAAACAAAACGGCTCTTTTTGGTCAATCTCTGCGAATGAGACAACCTTAAACAACACTTAGACTTAGTTCCTTTTATGCGCATATGAATGTTTTTGGGCAATATCTACTTTTACGAATATTTGCGTTTTTCTCAGTTTTGTAGTCTTCAGATAGATATATTAGGTGCCTACGAACATTGAGGTTATCTTGAGTATTGATATCTTCTTTGAGTCTTTAGTAACTATTGGGTCTTGATATCTTACGAGTCTTGATGTCTTGATGACATCTTGAGTCTTGATGTCTTGATGACATCTTGAGTCTTTAGTGTCTTCAGTTACTTACAGAGTCTTGATGTCTTGATGACATCTTTGAGTCTTGATGTCTTGACAACTTCTTGAGTCTTGATTGTGTTCGATGACATCTTGAGTCTTGATTACTTACCGAGTCTTGATTTCTTGACAACTTCTTGAGTCTTGATGTCTTGATGACATCTTGAGTCTTCGGTGTCTTGATTACTTCTTGAGTATTGGTTTCTTCAAAGAACTTTCTTGAGTCTTGATGTCTTCAAAATCTAACCTGATCTATATCTGCTGACTATACATGGTGCAGATAACTTCCTGAACATTCTATACTGAAACCTGACTCAGTCTATCAAGATTATCCTGAACATGTCATACTCAGGGTTTTTGGGATCTAATCAAAACTTCTTTATTAATATTCATCTCCCAACAATTTCCCCCTTTTTGATGATGCCAAAACCATCTTGTTACATTTAAGAAAACCTAACCTATACTCAGGTTTCAGTTTTTCTATTACAAACCAAAATGAAAATTTTTCCCAACAATTTCAAAACATAAGGCATATCAAACATACAAGACATGTAAAAAGATAATGAGATATTATCTTTGAGCATAAAGATAAATTTTCATTGATGTAGGATAAGAGTTACAGATTACAATGAAAATAAAAACAAAAAACAAGTACAAAGTCTTGATCTTCTTCCACTTCATCCTCGCAAGCACTTCAAAGTTGAACATCCCATAAGTATCTCTTCCTCGGTTCATCCTTGCTTTGATGATATCGGGGTTGTTTCTGTTAGGCCTAATTTGGATGGCATCTTGAAGCTATCTCCCGAGAAATGACTGTTTCATTCACATAGTCATTCTCAAATCTAGGATCTGGGTAAGTGTATGGACCAGGGGCTACTATCTGAGTATTTCCTTCATCTGCCAAGTTGATCCAACTTTGCAGGTACTTAGGATAGAATGTCAGTAAGTACTCAATGAAGGCTTCATTCATATCCGAGCTGCTCCCCCTCCATTCTCTCAGAATCTCATAATAGAACCAGAAGGTTCTCTTGATCTCCTCCCATGCATCATTGAACTGAATAAGCATCCAATTGTCAATGTGCGGCCATTTCTGAGTCTTTCTGTACCACTCCTTTTGCTCAAAAACTTTTTAAAACCACTTATTCTTTTCTGCTCTTCTTCTTTCTTTTTCCTGATCAAAGGAACATCTGACACAGAAGCAGCAATCTTCTTCTTTTTTTTCGATTTGAAGGGTTTTCAGAGTTTTCTTGGTATTGAAGACTTCTTTCTGAGTTTCAGTTTCTTCTTTTTTAGCTTCTTCCTCAGATTCTTCAAAATCCATTATCAATTTTCTCTGAGTAGGCTTAGAAGCTTTAGCTCTTTCCTTCTTTTCTTGCTCCACAAATGCAACAACCTTTCTCTAATCAGTTCTGACAAGATTTTCACTGGCTTTGCTTGTTTCAACCATCCTTCTAATACTCAGTTTCTCAGAAATTACTTCCTGAGTGATCTGATCATTTGTCTGAGTGAAGGTAGGTTTCTCAGCTTCTTTGAATTTTAGTTTCTCAGTGGCTTCAACCTCACTCAAGGCATCCAAAGTTTTCTTTCTTTCAGCTTCTTTCTGAGCCTTTCTCTTCAAGGTTTGTGCCAACAACTCACTTAGTTTGCCACCAGGCCTTTCCCCATTTTTTGGCACCATACCTTGGGAGTAGTTGAGTCAGTGCAGTATCCATATGGTATTGCTCTTTGCTTATACTTCGCACTTCCCCTGCCAACTGATCATGCTCATCCTCTAGCCTTCTCATGTAATTTTTAGCCATTGAGAACTCATCTGAAAGAGGTGCAAACTGATTTGAGAAGACATCATGCATTATCTCTGTCATTTTGTTCATGAGCATAGAGCCCATTTCCTCAACAGCTGTTTTGATCATCAGATCATTCTTCTCAACCAGCTTGGCTTCAAGATATGCAGTTCTTTCTTGATACATCTGCTGCAGAGAACTGCATTGAGCTCACTTTTGACTACATCAATCTTTCCTTCCAAAGTAGTCATTTTATCTGCAAGAGTTGTTTGTAGTTGCAAAAGATGTCGAAGATGAACTTCTTTTTTTTCCATCTTTTGAGATTGTCTTGCCAAGGTTTCTTCAATTTGAGTCACTTTCTCCACCATTGGCACCACCTTCTCCAATTTATCCAGGATAGGATTGAAATCAATTTCTGGAGGCAAAACAATTGTCTCCAACTGAGCTGGTTGCTCCAACTGAGCCTCAGTCTGCATATCATACATAACAGATTTAAATATAGGAACTTCAGTAGCTTTGGCATAATGTATAATAGTGCCAAAAGATACCTGAAGAGTGCTAACTTCATTCTGAGGATGTGTGATATTAGTCTTTGCAGCATCAGTGTCCTTCTCCATTTGACTTTCAGTCTCTTTTTCTTTCTCAGTATCTGCCTGAGGTTCCTTCTCCCCCTCAGATTGTTTTTCAGCATCATCTTGTTTGTCACCCTCTTTATCTTGATCATCATCTCCTTCTGGATTCATAGAACTGGAGGCATCAACATCAGCTTTCCTTTTCTCGGCCACCTTTCTCTTTACTAGCTCATCAAAGTCAACAATTTTCATTCTGAGTTTGGTCTTCCTGAACCCAGAGAACTCTGTCAAAACAGCAGTCTCAGCATTCCACCAATCTTCTCCTCTGGAGGAGGCTATATTTAGCATCTCCGGAAGAGTCTGATTCAGGATGTAGACCATGGTTCTGAGCCGGAAGAAAAGATCCTGAAGGTCAGGATATGCGCTCAGCTCAGGGTACCTATCAAGAATGAATCGTTCCCCCTTGTTCGCCCTTTCGGTTTCTTGGCCTCTCCTTCCTCAATTTTGGGCTTTCGGGAAGCGATTGATTTCGGATTGTACAATTTCTGGTGCTGATGGATCAAGAAATGGTTCATTCAGAAGCGCATCCAAGTTTAGCAATTCCTGAGGTTCAGATTGATCTGAAGTCTGAACAGGTCTCTCTTCAGTAGGAATCTGAGGTCCCTTGAAGATTTCCTAAGAAATTTTATCTGAGCTCAGAGAAGTTTGAGTACCTCGGAAAACACTGTTCCTCGATTTCTTCTCATAGCAATTGTTACTACGAGCAAGAACTGAAGTGGAATTTCAACCCTAGCGGCCTTCAAGTTGAGTTTCTTGATTGTCTTTGGCCTCCTTCTCGGCAATAGATTGAAGCCTTACTGCGCTTACGAGAGCAGATGCTTTCTTTTCGATTTTTCTCCTTTCTCTCTTTTAACTTGCATCAGGCTTTCCCCCTGGCTTGTCTGGCTTCTTCAGCAGTTTCTTCTTCAGCAGTCTCCTCCTGAGACTCAGAGTTTTTCTCTTTCTTTCCTCTCAAAGTCTTCTTTATTGGTTTGAACGGGATTTTTGACTTTGGAAAGGAAGTGGAATTGGCAAAGATGTCCTCCTCTTCACTGCACATTTCCAAGATAAATGCAATCTTGGTTGCATGTAGAATCTTTCCTTTGACAACTACAGAGCCATTCACCTTCTGAATTTGTTTGGCTTGATCACTCACCACCTTGATCAAATAGTGCAACCAATTGAATGCCGTGGAAGGTGAATCTTCAATCGCCGCCATTAACCTTAACTTAGGCGTGCTTATACATTCGGGGTTACCGGATCTACTCTTGATGCATTTGCTTACAATATCCAACAATACTCGATATTTAGGCTTCAAATGCCTCTTATTCAGAGTAGCTTCAAACTTTACTGGATGCTCAGTAATTTTATCCAGATATTCTTATTCCCTACCCATCATGTATACCGTAGGGTCTTCACCTCTATCACTTAACTCATATATGGCATTAAGATTCTTAGGAATAATATATAATTCCCTAACAAAATCCACATATTTCGAACTATGCTCCAAATGCGAGACTGTAATCTGAGATTCTATGCAATTCTCATCATCTAACTTCAAATTAGAGATAAACTCAATTACTCTTTCACATATTCGGCCTCTGGTTGATTCGCGACCAGACATGTAAGCTTTGCCAAACGAATCATATGCAACGCCTCCTCCTCATGAGTTGCATTGGACGAGCTTTCGAGAGAGATGACATATTCGTACCAAGGTTTATTGGAAATGGCGAGTTTGTCGTATACAGAAAGTGTCATTTTTGGAGAATTTCTGGTGAAGGGGTTTTGAGAATTTCTGAGCAATCGAGTGTTTCGAAGCAGAGTGTTTGAGAAGAAGGAGGCTTTTTGGAATAAGGCTTTGAAAGAAATTTTTCCATTGGATATAGGATTTTGATTTATGGAAAATCGCGTAGATGAAGAAATCGACGGTCGAGATTAAAAACTGACTAAAACAGGTATATGAAAGGACGATTTCGTAAATACTAAGCCGCCAATTTATCCCTATTGGTGATTAATGAACAGTGCATTTAATTACTGTTCCTGCAGACCATTGACTTTCTTTGTGGATTTCAAAGGTCCCGCCCAAATATTTCTTCAGGTGTTTTGTCATTTATTGCCAATGATTACTGAGATTCAGTTAGACAATAAATGTGTTGCATGAGTCAATACATCAGACTAATTTTCTCCATCAGTCTTACTGAGTTTTGACCTTGATAAAATGTCGATTATATCTTTAATCTTGATCTTGATAAAATGTCATTATATCTTGATCTTGATCTTCAGGATAACTGAGTTTCCCAAGACTCAGTGTTCAGTACTCTCAATTTTATCCCCGAGTTTTTCAATTAAAAACGAGAAAACTTCATGCATCCGAAAACCTTCAATTTTTTGATTTTCTTTATTCATTTGGATCAACATACCTAATTCAATCGATAGTTCACGAAATCTTGATTCAACCAAAGGTTTAGTCAAGATATCGACTCTCTGCTTATCGTTATGAATTTTCTCATTTCGATGTCTTTCTTCTCAACATGATCTCGATGAAGTGATGTCCGATATCATCGGGGCTTACATCCGATCTGCAATCTGAGATTTTGTGTAATAGCAATTGCACTATTATTATCACAAAATATAGGTACTTCATTGGCTATAATCTTATAATCCCTCAATTGTTGTGCGAGCAAAAGAATCATGCACAATGACTTCTATGACCATGTATTCATCTTGATGGTCTTGGTTGTTCTCTTGAGGTTTGTTTTTTGAAAACCATGATATCGGTTTACTTCTAAGAAATTGACAAGTTCCTGTGGTAGACTTCCTGTCAATTCTACATCCTCCATAATCAGCATCTGAATAACTAGTTAATTCAAGGTTATCATCAGCTGGATACCATAATCCTCTATTCACAGTGCCTTTAAGATATTTCAGAATCTTTTTGGCAGCTTCCATGTGACTAGCCTTAGGATTAGCTTGGTATCTTGCACATATCCCAACAACAAATGTTATATCAGACCTACTTGCTGTGAGATATAGCAGTGATCCAATGATCCCTCTATAATCGGTCGATTCTTGATTTGCCTTGAGGATCGGGATCCATCTTGTAGTTAGTATTCATAGGAATTCTAAGCGCATTGCAATTTGTCATACACCATACTTTGCAATCGGATCTACGGTGTATTTTGCTTGATTGATGAAAATTCATTCCTTAGTTTGTTTCACAATCAAGTCCAAGAAAGAAATTCATCTCCCCCATCATTGACATCTCAAACTTTCCTTTCATCAGGGTAGAAAACTTTTCACACAGCTGATGATTTGGAGATCCAAATATGATGTCATCTACATAAATCTGAACAAGTAAGATGTCTTTCCCATCTTCTATCCTAAACAGAGTCCTATCAACAGTTCCTTTGATAAAACCATGGTCAGTAAGAAACTGAGAAAGGGTATCATACCATGCTCGGGGTGCTTGCTTAAGACCATACAAGGCTTTCCTAAGCCTGTAAACTTGGTCATTCTGTCTGAAACCAGGAGGTTGTTCCACATAAACCTCTTCCTTAAGCACACCATTCAGAAATGCACTTTTCACATCCATCTGATAGACTGTGAATTTCATGTGGGCAGCATATGCAAGAAACAATTTGATGGCTTCTAGTCTTGCAATAGGTGCAAAGGTTTCATCATAATCCAAGCCTTCTTCTTGGGAATAACCTTGTGCAACTAGCCTTGCCTTGTTTCTCACAATGTTGTTGTTTTCATCTCTCTTATTCTTGAACACCCACTTAGTTCCAATCACATTGTGCCTCTTAGGTCTATCCACTAGCTCCCAAACTTCATTCCTTGAGAACTGATTCAGCTCTTCTTGCATAACAGTAATCCAAAATGAATCTTGTAGAGCTTCTTCAATCTCAGTAGGTTCTTTTTCAGATAGGAAGCAACAGAACAAAGCACTTTCTCCATGGAACCTTCTTGTTTTGACACCATTTGATAGATCACCCACAATCTGACTTGTAGGATGACTATCCAACCATTTTCTCCTGGATGTTCCCCCTTCAGTAGTATCCTCAACACTTCGAAATGTTAGGTTCGGGTAGTTCATTAAATTTAGGGAACAATGAGAAAAGGAGTAAGAAAATCATCTTCCTCGGGAAATTCCATTCGAGAACATTGTCGAGGAGACATTTGTTCCCCATTGGTTGATAGATTCAGAGTTTGCCTCGGTTTGTGACCACATCTTCATCGCATTACATTACATACGAGTCCGAACTAGTGTATGTTTAGATTGGTCGACCGGTGTTTGGCTTTCCTTGATGGAGAATTTCCATCCCGAGTCTCCCATCTGAGTTTTTCCATCCGAACTTCTTTCTCCGAGTCCGATTCCTCCATTCATAGAAAGTGAGTGACTTTTTTCTTTTAAACTTCGAGGAGGATGTTTTATCATTCTTTTTTCGGGCTAAGTCTGGTGATTCTCTTGATCAGTTCTCGAAGTCATGTTCTGTTTCTTCCGAACTTAAGTAGATTCATCAAAAACAACATGAGGTGTTTCTTCCCAATAAGAATCCCTGGTTGTAAACTCTGAAGGCTTTTCTTGACTTGAGAATATCCTAAGAATATCCCTTCATCGACTTTGCTATCAAAAGTTTTCAACCCGATCTTTACCATTATTGTGTATGAAACACTTGCAACCAAACACACGAAAAAAAAAGAAACAAGAGGCTTCCTTTCATTCCACAACTCATATGGATTTTTTCCTTGGTTCTTGGTCGGCATGGATGCATTACGAGAGTAGCATGCGGTGTTGATAACCAAACCAAAAATCTCTTAGGAATATCAACCGGCAATCATTGTCCTTGCGAACTTCTTTTCGAGTTCTATTTCTTCTTTCAAAGAACACCATTACTTTGTGGGGTCCTTGCGGTGATGTTTCATGAGCTATTCCATTTCTTTGAAAGACAATAATCGGATATGATATGAATGATAAACTCGGTTCCTTTATCTCGATCTTGATTTTGACCACACTCAGATTCTTTTCAAGATCTTGAGCCTTTTTACGTAGTTCAGCAGGTTTTATGCGAGTCTCTTTCTTCTTGAGTAAGAATATGACCCATATTAATATCTAGAGTAGTCATCAACTACCACAAGTGTGTATTTTTTACGCCATTAGTGCTCACGGGTGTTCTTGGACCAAAGAGATCCATATGTAACAGGTTGTAGTATTCTATCATAGAGAAACATCTACTTTGCTTTTTGAAAGATGCTCCTAATTTGTTTTCCTTTTGGACAACATCAACATACATGATCTTTACTAAACACTTCATTGGGTAACCCCCTCACAAGTGCTAATCTTGCAAGTTTGTTCAGGGTTTTGAAGTTTAAGTGATTCATTCTTTTGTGCCACAACCAACTGGTATCAGTGGAACTTTTTGCAACTAAACATGTATCTTTAGGAGTTGAACTCAATCACCAAGATACACATTTCCTTTTCTAGTACCCGGTCGGTAAAATTTTTTACGTGAGGTATTGTCTTTTACATAACATAAGTTCTTTGAGAACTCAACACTGAATCCTTTGTCACAGAATTGACTGATAGAAAACAAGTTATGCTTTAGACCAGACACATATGAAACTGTTGGGAAATATGTAATTTAGTTTTGATGGAAGTTCCAAAACAGGTTGTAATAGGACCAGTCAGACCTGTTAGCTGACTGATGACTTAGAATCAGAATAAGATGACCAAATTTGAAATGTATAGATGGTGATGTAAAATATAGGTCACATATTGAGGGGGGAACTCGGTATGTATAGGTCAGTCGAAGTATCAGATGACCCAAGAGAAGGTCGAGATGATCAAAGACTAAGGCAAATCAAGAAGACAAGAAGTCAGAAGATCAGGTGAAATCAAGAAGACACTGAAGACTCAGAAGAACCTGAAGACTCAGATGAACCTGAAGACTCAGATAACACTGAGGACTCAGATGAACCTGAAGACTCAGATAAACCTGGAGACTCGAAAATAAAACACGAAGACTCGATCTGTTGAATACACCGAGGCTCGAGACACCAAGATCAAAAGACACGAAGACCTACTTTCGGCCAGAGTCTGCATATTGAAGCTAAGACAATGTGCAACCGAAGACTCAACATGGTAGACTGATCAGTTACTTGATCAAGTCAGCTCACACCTGGTGACAATCAAAAAGATACACCAGACAAGATGAATCCTCTCCAAAAGGAATATCAATCGTCTAACGGGCAAATTTCTGAAGTGCCGCCTCGCGAAGCCAAGGAGTGAAAACGACGAGGTCTATAAAATGGGATCGATCTTCATTTTGAATAAAAAGGGGTTTTAAGAGGTTCAAGAAGTGAAAACGCAAGAACAAACACGGAGACATCGCAAAAGAAGCTAAAGCTACAGCAAATCTCCACTCAAAAGAACACTACATCTGAAGATTATTCTTAGAGTGTTCATCCCATAGTTCTTAGCAAGAAATCCTATCCACTAGCATTTTGGCTATCTAAAGCACCTGGATAGATTTCCAGTTGGAACCCTCAATCATTCTTTACCCAAACGCAAGTTAGGTCAAGTCTGTAGAGTGAGAACTCATTAAACATCTCGGCTATCCTCTTTGTAGGACATAAGTCCCGCTGGTTACGTTGTAGAGTGGGAACTCGATAAACATCTCGGCTATCCTAAAAAGGATATAAGTCCCGTAGGTTAAGCTTGAGTGGGAACTCGGTAAACATCTCGGCCATCCTGAAAAGGATATAAGTCCCACAGATTAAGTTTGTAAGAGTGGGAACTCGGTAAACATCTCTCGCCATCTGAAAAGGATATAAGTCCCTTGAGGTTAAAGTAGAGTTAAGGTTCCCCGTGTTAAGGGAAGAGTGGACGTGGGATGGGTTTTTATGCGGACCACTATAAAACGCGTCTTGTGTGCATTTACTTGCTTTCTTATCGCTTTACACAAGTCACACAACTGAGTTTAAACTGCATACATGTTCTAAAGTTAAAGTTGATCGAACCAAGCAAGCGATACGATTAGATTGACACTTGATCAAGGTGGTTGGCCCGACTTAAGAATCGATTGATAAAATTGGTTTTTCACACGGGTAAAAACAAGCTTCCGCACCATTCAGTTAAAGCGACAAATATCAAAGCGATCGCCCTCGGGCACTCAAGAAGATTGAACATCGATCTAAATCGATACACTAGCACTCTGATCGGGTGTCTGCGGTTCACACCGATCCGAGCGAAAGCGTTTTGGAAGTCTATTCACCCCCCCTCTAGACTTCCACCCCTCACAAAACTCCGATTCGGGACCTACAAGTGGTATCAGAGCAGTGGTTCTACAGACCACTGGCTTTGAGTATCATCGATTCTTGAGGAAGAATCTTTTTGGTCATTTTAACAGATCTTGAAAAACCGTTTTTAAAAACTCATTTGTTTTCAAAATCACTCAGCATGGATAATACCTCTGGTATGTATCATGATTTGCCTAAATTTTCAATTGATGAGTATGCAGATTGGGCTATATATATGTGCAACCATCTAGGATCGATAAGCGGCAGAATGATGGAAGTCATCGAACGAGGACCCATCATCATATACCATGACAACCCAGCAGTCGGAGGAGATCCAGACTTTACCACGGGAAGTCTTGTGCGAAAAAGCCTAGCCTTGATGGATGCAGAGGAAAGAAAGTTGTTTACTCTAGATACAATCGCTAGGCATATAATCATGAAGACAATGGATAAAGTCACCAAAGAGAAGATAAAGTATCTCAAAACCGCAAAAGCAATGTGGGATACTCTTGCTGAGATCTGCGAAGGATGTTGAACTGGTGAAGTTTGAAAAGTTAAAGATGTTGCCCAACGAGACCATCAACGAGCTCGATGGGAGGATCACCATGTCAGTCAATAAGCTATGAGAACTTGGTAGAGATATGTCAGACAAAGATATCAACTACAAGATCTTAAGATCTCTCACCAAGAAATGGGACATGAAAGTCACGGTAATCAAGGATTGCCAAGACATTTCAAAAATGAAGCCGAGTAACTTGTTCATAAGCCTTAAAGCTCACGAGTTCGACTTAATTGAAAGAGGATAAGCAGATGAAGACAAGATGCCTCTTTGAAGCCTCAACGTCTAAATCGATTCGTTTAAAAAACCAACGGTGACGGAATCGAAGGCAGCTGAACTGTTGGAAACATCATAAGTCAAGCGAGCAGATCGCTCGCTTACCAAGAAACTTGAAAGAACAAATACTCGACTTGGTAAGTATCAAAGATTCTACAAAGTGACTATCAAAAAAGCAGAGGCCAGGCGTGACAGATCACGAGAAAGAACCATATCGATGATCAAGAGATCATGAGAAGAAAAGAAAAGAGATGATCCGACGATGAGAGAAGAGATAACAAATCGTCAGCGGAAGAAGTTCTCGATTACTATCGAAGGGAAGTCACGGACGGATCCTACAGACGGAGTGACTCACCGGCAGAGGAAGTTAGTAGATCGAGGATCATCTTCAATTTGTGGAGAAACTAGGTCAATCAAAGACCGACTACCCTAACTTTGACTCCTAGAGAAAGAGAAGAGAAGCGGAACAAAGAGAGCAATGCCTCAGAGATAGGAAAGCCCCTCGGTAGCTGACACATCTGGAATTGATGATTCCTATCTACCTTCTAAGGACTCTGGGTACTCATCAGAGAAGACTTACGCTCGATAGGCGTTTGTTGACTTCCACAAGCATGAAGATCGATATTCTCTTAGGATGACGATGAAATGCCTCGATGGCCAAGGAGGACCAATCGAGGTAACCTCCAAACCTTACCTTTTTCAAATTCCACACTGCTATTATTAGCACACCTTTGGGAGATTGACTTGCGGCTCTACTCGAAAGCAATTCTTGATGATCTCTCTCAAGCAAATGAACACTTATACAATAGTGGGAAGAAAATGACAAGCTAAGGATCGAAATAATCATTTCGTTAAAGAGAACGCTCTCGGTAAAAGCTACCGAATCGAAATCTCTTCAAAACCGCTCGAGGAAGGTATGGCGAGGAACTTAACGTTCGAAGGTTAAATCTTTCGATCGGGAGAAAGCAGATCAAAGATCATTAGCAATCAACAAACAAACAAGTCGATGATTTCAAAATCCTTCAAGCTAAATTTGATGAGCTATTCCGACTACATGAGAATCTTAAATCTACTGAGGATAGTTTGCGGAAGATAATAGAGGTTTTCACAAAATCATCTAAAACCGTTCAAGAAATGAACACCTATTTTTGAACGCCGACTAACAAGAAGGGAATTGGGTATGAGAACCCTTCTACATCCTCAAAAAGCCCCGATTTGATTCACTTGAGGAAGGGTGTAATCAAGCGAGTCTCAAAAGATACACTAAAAGCTAAACTTTGTATCTAATAAGGAAAAAAAAGACCTTTCGAGCAAGTAAAGGCGGTGCCTAATCGAGAAAGGGCGAAATGGACCCCTAATCGATAAAGCATCAGCCGAGGAATCAACAGAAGAACCCAGTTCTTCTTAAGAGACCTCAACCTGATCAGCAGATTAGGTATCAGAAGAGACAACCCATGAGAAGGAAATCTAATCTGAGACCCAATCAAGGTCAGCTGCCTATTAAGCAAGCTATAGGTAAACCGCAAAAGACTACCTATGCCAAAAAAAGATATGAATATTTTGATGGTAGCGATCGTACCTACCCTTATAATCGGAGAGATCTAGAAATCTCTTTTTGAGCCCTGCTTTGGATTAAAAAAGACAAAAAATATAAAGAAAAATCCCAAGTCTTCTAAGTCATCAAGGTTTACACTAATAATCATACTAATCGGAAAGCATATAAAAGGCGTATGATTATGTTGATATGTATGGGAGATAAATCGGACCTTCTAATCTTTGATTTTCATAGAAGTGCTCTGTTTGTGTGGATCCCTAAATCCACCACTAACCCCCCAGGACCCAATTCCAAAGGGGTACCTAAAGCCTGATTTGATTGCGGGTTCGTGGGGTGACCAACAAAGGAGGTGCACAAGCAACTATCACGGTATATCGATGGTGGATGCTCAAGGCACATGATCGGAAGCAAACATCTCCTTAGATCTTACAAAGAACAAGAAGGCCCAAGTGTACTCTTCGGTGATGATAACTTTGGTTTTACCAAAGGATTGGAACTTAGAGAATGATGATGTACAAATAACTGGAGTCTCGTATGTCGAAGGATTGAAGCATAATCTACTATCGATTATCACAATTTCGAGACAACGGATTCACGTTGAGTTCTCGGCGACAAGTGTATGCGATAAAGAATCGAGCCACTCAACAAATCTTGCTAGCGGTTCAAGAAAAGGCACGATCTACATAGCATGATTGGAGCAGTTGCCCTAAGAATACATGCTTAATTGTTAAGAGTTCTAAAAGTTGCGATTTGGCTCGGCACAAAAGATTGAGTCATCTGAACTTCAAGACTCTTAACAAGATCGCTAGGATGTCTTTGGTTGAGGGACTTCCGAATGAGATATTCTCCAAAGATCAGACATGTGCCGCATGTCAGAATGGAAAACAAGTTAAAGCCTCATTCAAGGGAATACCAGGACCAGCATCCAGTAGAGTATTGCAACTGCTCCATATGGATCTATTCGGACCAGTTACACCAGTCAGTCTCAGGGGACGCAAATATACTCTTGTAATCGTAGATGATTACTCCAAGTTTACTTATGTTGTATTCTTATACAAGAAGAACGGGACAATGACTAAGATACTCGAACTGCTCAAAAAGCTACAAAATGAGAAGGGTGTCAGCATAGTAAAGATCGATCGAGATAAAAAGTCTGAGTTCTGAACTCCTTTATTCTTGATTTTTTGACCTTTGAGTTTAGTATCTGACATAAACGTCGTCAAAAACGCCATACAACAAAATGGAGTAATAGAACGGAGAAACAGAACTCTCAAGGAAGCTGCTCGCACTATGTTAGCTGAACATGCCACACCAAGCCGTTTCTGGGCAGAAGCAATAAACACAGCATGTCATACTCAGAACAGATGTTCTCTGACTAAGACTGACTTCAAAACACCTTATGAACTGTGGAAAGACAGAAAACCTCGTGTTTCATACTTCCATGTTTTTGGGTGGAAGTGTTTCATTCACAACAATGGGAAAAGTCAGTTGAAGACTTTTGAGGCCAAGTCAGATGAGTGTATATTCTTAGGATATTCCTCATCCAGCAAGGCTTTCAGAGTTTACAACAAACAAACTCTAGTTGTGGAAGAAACACCCCATGTGGTCTTTGATGAGACATCCTCTGAACAAGAGAAAGCTGCCTCAGAACAAAGCCGTGCGGATCAACCATTACGACACGCTTGAAAATGGATCGAGTTAAGCATCAAGGAGAAAAAAAAAGTGAACACGTAAAAGTGTACATCCCGAACTTGATCTTGCTGATTCAACAGTCAATCGGACCCCAAAAGTAATGCGCACAACCTGTCGATTGAAGAAGGTATTACGGTGAGGTATCAAGCCCGAACCATCACGGTTGGGGGAACTCGAAGTTCCTATGAAGCAGACTTGACACATGATGAGTCAACATCGGTGAGACATGTTCTTATCAAGTGGATCATAATTACGCGCACCACTAGTAATGAACTATCGGATATGGATGATGTTCTCCAAATAGGCGACATCGAGCGAGAAGGACTGGATTACCAGTCATCCAACTGATCAGATTATCGGAGACCCATCTGATAGAGTCAAAACTAGACATCAGATTGGTGAAAGTGCCATTTACTGTTGTTATCTGTCTATGAAGGAACCAACTACACTAGAAGAAGCTCTACAAGGCCAAAAGGTGGATTCTAGCCATGCGCAGGAGGGAATGGAGCAGTTCGAGAGAGAAATCAAGTTTGGGGAATTGGTGGATGACAAACTCATCAAGGCGTAATTAGCACAAACTGGGTATTCAAGAACAAGAGTGATGAGAAAAATGTCATAACCAGGAATAAGGCAAGACTTGTTGCTAAGGGGTATTCACAATCAGAAGGAATTGATTATGATGAGATTTTTGCACGATCGCTCGCTTAGAAGCCATTAATTTATTTACGGGCGTATCTTCCCACAGAGGGTTCACTGTGTATCAGATGGATGTAAAGAGTGCATTCTTAAATGGGGTACTAGCAGAGGAAGTTTATGTTGAACAACCTCCAGGCTTTGAAAAAGGCAACCAAGTGTACCGTTTAAGGAAAGCTCTTTACGGCCTAAAACAAGCTCCTCGAGCTTGGTATGATACACTCTCTCCGATTCTTGACAGACGGCGGGTTCACTAAAAGGCGATGGAATGAGAACCTTATTCAGAATAGAAGATGGAGAAGATATTCTGATGGTTCAGATCTACGTGGACGACATTATCTTCGGATCTCCCAACAAGAAGTTATGTGAGAAGTTCAGCAAGTTGATGCAAGGAAAATTCGAGATGTCCATGATGGGTCAGATGAATTACTTTCTGGGATTACAAGTCAAGCAGAGTTCAGAAGGAATATTCATCTGCCAGGCGAAGTACACAAGGAATCTATTGGCAAAGTTCGGAGTTCAACACTTTGCAAAGGAAGCTTTAATTCAATGATGACCGGATTCAAGATGGATCCGGATGAAGATGGTCGAAAGAATCGAAAGAGTATAGAGCTCTAATTGGATCTCTACTATACGACCGCCGGCCAGAACCGGACATTACTTTTTGCGGTAGGTGTATGTGCGGATTTCAAAGCAAATCAATGCAAAGCCACCTAGAAGCTGACTAAGCGGATTCTTAAGTATCTGAAGGGGGATCGTAAACCTTGGTTTATTTTACCCATCGGATGACAATCTAGAGCTTAGTGGGTATTGCGATTGATTACGGAGGTTGTAGAATCGATAGGAAGTCAACCTCGGGTTCATGTCGGTTTTGGAAAATAAAACCGATCTCTTGGTTTTCGAAGAAGCGGACATCGATTCGACATCTCTACTGAAAGCGAGAATATATGGGCTGCGAAGGAATTTTCGTTGTTCCCAAGCGCTCTGGCTAAATCGGTGACTAAGGGATTACAACATCGTAGCTAAACGTACCTATATTACGTAGCGGTAATAGTCTTCTTGCAATCACTTTCGAATCTGTTCTACATACAAGATGCAAGCATGTGGATGTCGAGACACCATTTTATCGAGATCATGTTGAAAAGAAGAATATCGGGATGGAAAATATCCATCTTGACAACAAAAGTCGATATCTTAACCAAGCCACTAGTTGAGATCATATTGAGAGTTATGCAGCGAGCTAGGGCTTACGGATCTTGGAGAAAATGCACGAGATATAAATTTGAAGGATTGATCTCGATTGGTTGATTAAAAGACTAACCAAGGTTAAGTGGAATCGGTTGAGTTAGGAATCTCAAGTGATCAAACGATCAGAAGCGAGCCAATCTGAAGTTCGGATAGGAAGCGGTCATCGAAAGTCGGAAAGGTAGCCGATCTGAAGTTCGGACAAAGGCGGATCAGTTCAAGATATATCAGATTAAGGGGGCGGTCAGTTGGAAGATTACTTTATCACCGATTAAAGCTGCGATCAACAAGCAAATCAAGAGTAAAAGCTACGGATCGCATAAGTCGAGGAAGATAACAACACAAACAATGGAATAATGAGTTTTTCATTGATAAAGACCGAGGTCGGTTTTACAAGTTACAAGTGATATCACAAGATTACAAATGCTACATCTATCTTCAAGTGGTATTACAAGTACAAAAAGACTGGGGAGGTCGATACATAAACCATCGACCCTAAGACAACCCTAGGGGGAAGGAGAGAGAGATTTTAAAAGTATGATGCTCTCGGACTCTCCGACCCAGGGCAAAGAAGAAGCTTCTAGAATCAAGCCAATCTTAGAATCTTGGAGTGAGAAGCGAGAGCGAGCCTTGAAGGATCTTTTAAGCTGGGGAGCCCTTAAACACGAAATCAATGGACTCTCCGGTTGTTAAATGGGACCACGATTGCCACGGGGTTTGGTCTAAAAGACCATATGGCCATGAGTGTCTCATGCAAATATTGAGTTTGATACACTATTTTTGTATATCAAACTCATGTTTTGTTTCAGACTAAGTCTGTTGATGCTAATACCGTCATCTCGATAGCCGCACAAGGTGCATACGGTTAGGAGAAGTGCCTTCTCATTTTGCCTTATGAGAGATCCGCCTCCATGGTGGTAAAGAAGCTTAGCATTGATCGTATGTGAAATCTTAGATGACGACGAAAGCAGTGTGAAGGAACACACAGGGTTGATCTGAGAAGCTGTCTTCATTAGAAAAGGGCTAAAGGTTCCCACCGGAAATAAGGAACTCATCGGAAAAGTATGAAGAATGTGCTAAAGAAGATGAAATGGTTTATGATTGTGTTGTTCGCCTAACACCCCAGGCTATTTATAGAAGGAAATTAGGGGTATAAAAGCAAATTTTATCGTCTCAGAAGATCTTAAGAGAAATTTGCATCAACAACGCGTTTGGAACACGCGGCTAATGGTTGGATGAGTTAACGGTGTGATTAAATCACAGCGTATCTATGCCATTATTACGGAATGTCAAATCGCGCCGATTTGGGAATCGAGGAGACTTTTGGACTCCTTGAAGTAAAAGTTTTGGCGGGAGTTGACTTCAGTTAATGCGAGATTATAGAAGAAAACTGAAGGATGAAGTTTTTCAGAAAAGAGGATCAGATAAGTGGCGAAGTGTTACATGCAAAAAATCTGATCAGATAAGCGAGACATTGTTTGGAAATGCATGAGGCAAACATCAGATAAGTCAACAAAGTACCAGATCAGATCACCGTGGTAACTGATTGATTACAATATCAATCGATCGAATCGCTCCCTTATTTATCTCTTTCTGAATATCTTTATATGCGTTATTTATTTTAATTGATTTATTTTACACTATTCATGACGCATGCTCTGCAAAGCTTTTAATGCGGACCTGAAAATGTTTTCAAAATGTTTTTATTACAATTTTTCGAGTCCGGAAAATGAGAAGACTGTTTTTCTCAACCGTGCGATCAAAATACTTTTTGGCCGACTAATCTCAGCCATCGATTTCAAAACACGGATACTTGAGTACTTTGGAAAGTTGTGCAAAAAAGGTTTTCCCTCGTATTCTACAAAATCCAATTTTTTTCTCAGAAAACCGCTTTCCACTACTTCGTATTCTCAAAATTCTGAAAAGATCATATTCGTTTAAAATTCTCTGAGAATTACCTTCGAAATCATTTGATTCTACACTTACGATTTTTAAAATCCTTGAATCAATTCTTGGTAATTTCTTGTTTTAAATCATTTGCATGATCTAGATTTCTCTATGGTACCTAGGTTTACAAGTTGTATTTCTGTAATTTATTCGATCTAAACGCTTATTTGCAACATTGATGCTGAATTTTTCTGCTAATTTGGATGAATCTATTGAAATATCTTACTCAAACTAAACATCAATCTGCATATCTTACAGAAATGGCACATCTTGTTTCAAGACCGGGACAAGGGAAAAAGTACTGCAATTTTGCATCGATGAAGAAAGACATCATTGATGAAAAGTACGTCGTCTTCAACATCACCTCGGATTCGGGATCATTTGGAAGTGCAGGAGTGCTTAAGGCGTGTGGATTTGGAGCGATATTGCTCTACTCATCGAACATCTTTCACACCCTTGAAGCCACGGAGGTTTCTTTACAATCTGCGAGAGGGATGAAGACAATGATCTTGACACGATTTCTTAGTTAGCGGAATGGAAGTCCCAGTGACGAATGATGATCTCTGAGAGGATATTCGGACTAACTCGAGGAAGCATCAATCGAGACCTACTGGCTTCTTTGTAGGAGAAAAGGAGTTTCTTGAAGCCCAGAAATTTGTTGAGACCAAACAAACAAAGAGAACACAGACGAGCGTCAAAGCCTCCTATCGAAAAAAGAAAGTATCGCCTTCTTCTTGAGATCGTTCGGAAGGTGATCATGTGCTCGACTTCTGACCTTGATGCGGTCACTTCATACAAGATAAGTGTAATGGTTTGCAATAATCAAGAAGGCTTCGGACATCGATTGGTTGGGTATGGTCAAAGCAAGACTTAGAAAAGACTCCGAGAAGTTCGAACTGACCCAGAGCAATGAAGTGTGCTTATCTTCGAAGTGCTCATTCATACACAAAATCTCTATCATTCTGTCAGATAAGCTGCCACAGAATTATGAATGGAACGAGAATGGAGCGAAGATTTATCAAGCAAAGCACAAGACCATATTGGGCAAAGATGAGTCCCTACCTGGACAAGCTGATGAGGATCCGACTCCTTATGTGCCCAAACCCAAGGGATAAAAGAAAGGAAAAGATAAGGAAACTTCAATGCGAAGTGCAGAAAAAGACCATTCAAGAGAAGAGGATAAAGAGGAAGGATCGGCAAGAAACCGGATGCTCGGCGGAAAGCGTCGGAAGAGTCTCATCTCCTCCGAAAATTGCTCCAAGTTCTGCCAAAGACAAGCCCGTGAGCAGAGAATCTGATGCAAGAAAGATCGGAAGAAGAGATAGCGATCCGCTCGAGCCAACTACCCGGAGAGAAGTCTGGGAAGAACGGATGATCGTGATCGAAGGAGAGAAATCGGAAGGGCGAAGTGGTGCAATCGAGGAAGAATCACCATCCGATTCTCTGCCTCTAACCAAGATCTTCGAGAGAGTAAGATCGCCAACGCCCACTTCCAAATCACCATCACCCTCTCCTCGTAAATCATCACCTCCACCCTCTCCCCACAAAACCTTCTCTCCCTCACCCTCACCTCTCGAACAAAAAATCTCCCACACCACCAATCAATGAACCCGTTAAGAAGCCCGAACACCCTCTACCTGCTTGAAAACGAACCTGAACAACAAACATCCCAATCCCCAATCCAGTCTCAAGAACACGAGAGATTCGGCGATCATGTGTCCATCTCTCATAATCCCTTCAACACGAACAATACTTGCTTCACTGCTCCGAGTGCCCCATCTTAAGAATAATGAAGCAACAAATCAAAAGTATCTCTTTGGATCTATGCCTGAATTGGATCAACATCCGGCATCAAAGAACAGATAGAAGAGATAGTGTTACGGAGGGATATCGGGCGAAGAGCATTGAAGAACTTGATTCTAATGACAACTACGGGATCGAGACTTCTTTGTAGACTTAGAGTTGAAATGTCTACACAATCTTTGGGATTGAAAGTGTTGTTGAATTAGCATCGAGCAGCGATATCAATGGTTGATTCACGAAAGGTTGAATTCTGCGATAACGGGGAGGAAACCGTTCAACCTCCCTGCGATCATGAGGGAGCTGGCGATGAACCAAGAATGGGTCTTTGCAGATGAGACCCAATTTGGTAAAGGCTTCAACATCTGAGCAATTTGCTAAAATGAGCTCGATACCCTATATCATCATTCTAAGAAGATTGAGGATGGGATCAAGCTGCATTTGAAGACAAATTCCGGCGCTCCTGGCCAGAATCGATGAAAGCGGTTTGAAGATGAGCAAAAGCGAAACTAGTTGACAAGGCGAAGTCACATTTCTTTGGGATGCACAATGTCATCCTTCTTTGAAGTAATGCAACTAGTATACCCTCTTCTTTGAGAAGCTCAAGCTCGGTCGACAAACTCTCGGTTCGAGACAGAGATGCTCAATCGGAACCACGGTAATTTTGGAGAGTGTCAGGCATCCTTGGACAAAACCAACAATCACTTGGAGATGGGTTGAAACATTTTCTAGCTTCTCTGAGAAAAGGCAAGACAGAAATTGAAAGCGCTCTCGACGCTTCTACACACTGCACCTTTCGCCCCTTTGTCGAGATCACTCCTCTTGTTGTCGAGGAACTTGGAGAGGAGATCTCACGACAATTAACAACTTTGAACCTTAAGATGTCCAACCTCTTTGATGCAACCAAAAAGGGGAAGGAAAAGAGTGCGGAAAAGAGTCCGAAGGAAAAGAGAATCTGAAAAAACAGACTCAAGAAAAAAGAGACAAAGAAAAGGAAGAAAAAAGCAGACTCGCACCACGGTTGGTAAAATTTTCATCTCTACCAAAAACCCTTTGTATCTAACTTGCGACCACTCCATCTACCGATCTCGTTCTTTGAAATAAAAAAAAGCGTGGAGCAAACACATAAAAGAGATCATTGAAGCGAAAAGTACTCTTTCGGAGATTACTACGAGTCGACAAAATTGAAGACTTCTCTTCATCCGATTCGAGAAAAAAGAATGGAAGGCGATGATCGGGCCAAGAGCCTTGAACTCGCTAAGAAATTAGCTGAAGAAGAAGAACAAGATGAACCTGAGCAGACTCTGAGGAGGAAGAAAGGCAAAGGCAAGATGATGAAAGCAACTACGGAAGATCAAAGACAAGGCCAGACATTCTCCACAAAAAAGCCGGATGACTCTGAACAAGTTCAAGAGCAAACAAGGCGAGAGAATAAGAGAGGCCGCAATTAAGAAGCAGAAGTTAGCAGAGGCAAAGGGGCTAAACATTGCCTACATCCGAAGAAAGAGGAAGACCGAAGCTGCAGCAGAGGAGATTACTTGGGAGAAAAATGCCCTTCCGGCACCTGTTAAAGGCATCCTCATGCCGCGACAAGATTTGCTTCGAATGGGATCGGATCGAGGAGAATGGTTATGTGGCGTCTACATCATGGAGAAGATTCAATTCATCAAGATCGATCGGTGAAAATGATGATGAATTTCAAACCTGGTTAGAAACAAAGTATCGGACTTCTACGGGCGGTGATGACAGAAGGCAAGATCATGTCACTCATACCAGAAGCTCCACCCTTTGAACTACTCCTTCCACCTTTGCGTCCAGACAACAAGCTAGATCTCGTTAAATTCAAGAACATCTACTATGGACTAGCTGAAAAAGGAGGAATCCATAGAAAAGAAGAGCTGGACAAGCTAATGCAAAAGATGTACAGGATGTTTGGCATCCCCAAAGAACTGCAAATGTTCAAGTACACCTGAAAAAGACAACTTGGAATCAGATGATAGGTACGCTTTACACATATTCTACATTGCACACACCTATCTGAATAAAACTTTCCATCCCACTGATTCTAAGACAATCATCTCATTGTCTTCTGAGGTATGTACTATTTGCATTATCTACATTTCCATTCATGGTATCTGTTTTTCTGATCAAGTTTGGTTAAGTGTTTTGGTTCCATCAAAAAGGGGGAAATTGTTTGGAAATATGTAATTTAGTTTTGATGGAAGTTCCAAAACAGGTTGTAATAGGACCAGTCAGACCTGTTAGCTGACTGATGACTTAGAATCAGAATAAGATGACCAGCTGAAATGTATAGATAGCTGATGTAAAATATAGGTCACATATTGAGGGGGAACTCAGTATGTATAGGTCGGTCGAAGTGTCGGATGACCCGAGGAGAAGGTCGAGATGATCGAAGACTAAGCGCAAATCGAGAAGATAAAAAGTCGAAGAAGATCGGTGAAGACAAGAAGACGAAGACTCGAAGAACACGAAGACTCGAGATGAACACGAAGACTCGGATAACATCAAGACTCGAGATGAACACGAAGACTCGAGGATAAACAAGACTCGACATCAAACACGAAGACTCAAATAAACACTGTTGAATACACCGAGGCTCGAGAGACACCAAGATCAAAAGACTTGAAGACCTCTTTTTGACGTGAGTCTCGCGATATTGAAGCTAAGACAATGTGCAACTTAAGACTCAACATGGTAGACTGATCAGTTACTTGATCAAGTCAGCTCACACCTGGTGACAATAAAAAAGATACACCAGACAAGACGAATCCTCTCCAAAAGGAATATCAATCGTCTAACGGGTAAATTTAAAGTCCGCCTCATAAAGGAGAAAGCGACACGTGCACAAAAAAGAGCCGATAATCACGGGATCGTAGCAGAGACAAAAATGGCGCTAATCATGCCGACGGCCACGCCGAAAATCGCAGCACATCACAATCATATCCTACAGCCTACCTAATATAACCCGAAATTCAAATTGCTCTCCAACGGCTCTTTGATTTCAAGGTCTATAAAATGGGATCGATCTTCATTTTGAAGAAAAAGGGGTTTTAAGAGGTTCAAGAAGTGAAAACGCATGAACAAACACGGAGACATCGCAAAAGAAGCTAAAGCTACAGCAAATCTCCACTCAAAAGAACACTACATCTGAAGATTATTCTTAGAGTGTTCATCCCATAGTTCTTAGCAAGAAATCCTATCCACTAGCATTTTGGCTATCTAAAGCACCAGGATAGATTTCCAGTTGGAATCCTCAATCATTCTTTACCCAAACGCAAGTTAGGTCAAGTCTGTAGAGTGAGAACTCATTAAACATCTCGGCTATCCTCTTTGTAGGACATAAGTCCCGCTGGTTACGTTGTAGAGTGGGAACTCGTAAGCATCTTGGCTATCCTGAAAAGGATATAAGTCCCGTAGGTTAAGCTTGAGTGGGAACTTGGTAAACATCTCAGCCATCCTAAAAAGGATATAAGTCCCGCAGGTTAATTTGTAAGAGTGGGAACTCGGTAAACATCTCGGCCATCCTGAAAAGGATATAAGTCCCGCATGTTAAAGTAGGTTAAGGTTCCCCTGTGTTAAGGGAAGAGTGGACGTAGGACGGGTTTCGTCTGAACCACTATAAAATGTCTTGTTTACATTTACTTGCTTTCTTATCGCTTTACACAAGTCACAATCCTGAGTTTAAACTGCATACATGTTCTAAAGTTAAAGTTCGATGCGCACAAGCAAGCGATCGTCGATTGACACTTGATCAACTGGTTGGCGACTTAAGAATCTGATTGATAAAACTGGTTTTTCACACGGGTAAAAACAAGCTTCCGCACCATTCAGTTAAACTGACAGATATCAAACTGATCTGCCCTCAGGCACTCAGTAAGATTGAACATCAGTCTAAACTGATACACTAGCACTCGATCGGGTAATCTGCGGTTCACACCGATCGCAGACGAAAAAGTTTTGGAAGTCTATTCACCCCTCCCTCTAGACTTGACCCTCACAAAAAACCGTTCGGGACCCTCTGAAACACCATGGATATGAACGAGTCAACTTCAAGAGTTCCATATCCGCCCGGTTTGTCCTTTGGAATTGTCTCCAAATGTGATTTTAGGGCCTTTTTTGCTCAACTTAGTCGGTGATTAGTTGCTTATATCTGTCATATGTCTTGAACATCCTTTGTCGGATACCATACTTAGGAGCCAATTCATTTCCACTCATCAGTCTTTATGTTGTTTTCATTTCGGTGCCCTTTTCCTTCACCTAAAAAGCAGTCGGTTCTTAGGTACCTATTTGGTGTAGGGTCCTACCGGGAATGTACCTTTTGGAACCAAATCGCCTAACAACTTAATTACTTTAGAGTGGCTGATTTATCTCCCATAAACATCTACATACACATTCACCACCCTAGGTGCCTTGGCGATATCACATGCATGAGTGCCAACCTTAGCATGAACATGAGCCTTAGAGTTCTTCTTGGGTTCACGCCTTTTGTTCAAGTGCCTTAGCTTTTGTGCAGTTGGTCTCTGTCTCTGCTTACTTGGGTTTAGGAAACCTTTACCCTTAGGCAAGTGGGGGTTTAGGTTGCTTATCTTTGAAATTGGGGGTCTTTTCAATGTCGAGGACTTGGTCTTTTTAGTTGAGAATATCTCTGCTTTGAGTGTTTCTCTTACGAAAATTCTCTCGATGGAATCTTGAGATCTCTTTAGGTTTGTATTGACCGAGGCTTTGTAGTACCAGCCTGATGATTTCCCTTTTTGAGTGTTCGAGGTTTTCTAGCCTTTTTCACGAGGTCCAGGCTTTCTTCTACGAACCTTCGGTTTTTAAAACCATAGGTCCTTTACCCTTGTCTAAAACTCGGGAAGTTCTTGAAGAAGAAGATTAGATGCCCTTTGGTTTAACAAAGAGCAGTCTTGGTGCTACTAGAAGCAACATTGAAGAAGACCTTGTGAGGTTCCTCTGGAATGTATCCCAATCCAATTTTTATACAATAGTCTTTGATAACTCGAATTTCATTTATCACTTTAGATGCGAATTCAATAGAGCTAACTTTCTCTGCGCACTATCCTAACATTTCTTTAGAGTTTCATGCTTATCAAAGAGGTCATTGAACTCAGTTATGATAAGTTGAATCTCTTTAGTGGATTTCTCTAATTTTCCATTCAGGATCTCTATCACCTTCTCTTTTTCCTCGAGAGTTGTAAGAACATCGAATCATCGATAGTTCCCATCAATTGAGAAGTGATCTCGGCATTTTTTGGAGTCTTTCCACTTGATTCTCGTGATCGGTTCCTTGTTACGCTCTTGAGTTTCGATGAGTAGTTCTTGTTGGTCGGTGCTTCTTGAGTCTCTGCGTGTATGGGGAATACTGCGTGTTAAGTGATTTTAAAACTTTTCTTTCCGAGGTCGGATGGGTCGAGGTTGTCGATGATTTGTACTGAAGCCTGAGATCATACTGAGTCAAAGTCTCTTTGAGACAATGATCTGAGTTGCTTTCGGAAGCTTCAGATTAATAATGAGCTGAGTTGCTCGGATCATATAACTATCTTACTGAACCCTCAGTAGAGTTAGTTCAGTTTGGTAACTATCTGTTCTAGCTACTCAAGTGTGCGGAATGGTTGGCCCTAAATTTATACTACTCGTTTTTAGCTTTCTTTGAAAATCTTCCTTTTAATAAAGCAGTGATTAAAATTTGTGATCGGTTGATGCAAGTTCGATTGGATTGGTTCCAAGCGAATATCGATGAATTATGCTTCGGTGAAAAACATGCGGCGGATAATAATGCAGAATGGAAAGCAAAACAACACAACAATTATAGTGGTTCAGAGATTCAAGCTCCTACGTCCACTCTCTCTGACCTTCAGAGAAATTCCTTAACCACTTCCTAAAGCTTTCTGGCTACCTCACTGTAGCTTACTCACTTTACTACCTTGAGTTTTAAAGGTGACTCGCTGCGACTTACTAACTCAACACACACAAGTGTTGAGACTACCACAAGTAGCTTACTAACTTCTTCTCTAGAGTTTTTACGGCTAACTCGTTTGAAGCTTACTAACTCTTTACAACTCCAACTCACCAACATACACACTCAAACTACCTTACAAAGGGTTTGGGTTTCTGGTTGGTTTCCAACTAGGATGAGATATCCTTTACAATAAGAACAATGCAAAGGCTAGGATATCTCTACTAAGCTTTGGATATATCTTATCAATCTAGGCTTAGTGAATGAGCTCTCTTCAATGTGAAACACTTGGGAAATTTTAGGTTTTTGAGTGCTTCAATTTCAATAATATCTGAATGAGCTCTTGAGTTGCTTTCAAATTTCCGTGACCTCTTAATGTAAAGGGTCACTAGTATTTATAGGCAACTTCACAAAGGTCACTCTTGAAAAACTATCCGTTGGAGGAGATAGCTTCATGAGTTTCCTCTTATGGTGTTTGATGAACGGCTATTTTTAGGGTTTGAATACTCCCTTGCATGTTTTAGGAATTATGCTTTCATGTAGCCAATCACCACTTTTTGCGATGCGGAACATAGTACTCTTGACATGCTTGGTGTCTGTCGCTTTTCGATTGTCGATAAAAATCTGATGTTGTCTTCCTACGATTGGTTCTTGTCTTGATAAATGTAGACAAACATAACTGGCTCTTTTGGTCAATCTCTTTGAGTGAGATAACCTTAAACAACACTTAGACTTAGTTCTTTTTTTATGCATATGAATATGCAGGGGCAATATCTATTTTTTACGAATATTGGCATTTTTTTCTCGGTTTTGTAGGGATATATATTATTGATTGCCTCGGAACATTAGGGTTATCTTTGATATTGATATCTTCTTGAGTCTTCAGTAACTTTTTGTGTCTTTGTCTTGTGTTGGTATCTTGAGACTTGATGTCTTGATGTCTTGAGTCTTGATGTCTTACGAGTCTTTAGTGTCTTCTTGAGTCTTGATGTCTTGATGACATCTTGAGTCTTGATGACATCTTGAGTCTTGATGTCATCTTGAGTCTTCAATGTCATCTTGAGTCTTGATGTCATCTTGAGTCTTGATGTCTTGATAATATTGAGTCTTGATTTCTTGAAACTTCTTGAGTTTCTTGATTTCTTCTTGAGTCTTGATTTTTCTCTTTGAGTCTTGATTTCTTCATAAACTTTCTTGAGTCTTGATTTCTCATAAACTTTCTTGAGTCTTGAGTTTCTTGAAACTTCTTGAGTCTTGAGAATCTTCAAAATCTAACTTTGATCTATATCTCTGGACTATACATGGTGCGAGATAACATCACGAACACTATCTTTGAATCGATTTCGATCTATCAAGATTATCCTGAACATGTCATACTTAGGGGTTTTGGGATCTAATCAAAATCTTCTTTATTAAATTCATCTTCCAACAATTTTCCCCTTTTTGATGATGCCAAAACCATCTTGTTACAAAAACACCTAACCTATACTCGGGTTTGAGTTTTTCTATTACAATCAAAATGGTAATTCTCAACAGTTCAAAACATAAGGCATATCAAACATAAAAAACATGTAAAAAGATAATGAGATATTATGTTTGAGCATAAGGATAAATTTTCATTGATTGTAAGATCAGAGTTACAGATTACAATGAAAATAAAAAAAAAAAAGCAAAAAAAAGTCTTGGTCTTCTTCATCTTGATCTTCATCAACCTCATCCTCGGGCACTTCGGGTTGAACATCCCATAATATCTCTTCTTGAGTTCATCCCCTTGCTTTGATGATATACGGGTTGTTTCTGTCGGCCAAGAGATTGGATGGCATCTTGAGCAATCTCTTGAGAAATGTTTGTCTCATTCACATAGCCATTCTCAAGTCTTGGAGGCCTGGTAAGTATATGGACGGGGCAACTATCGAAAGTATTACCTTCATCTGCTAAGTTTATTCAACTTTGCAAGTACTTAGGATAGAATGTCAACAGGTATTCAATGAAGGCTTCATTCATATCCGAGTTGGTCCCCCTCCATTCTCTCAGAATTTCATAGTAGAACCAAAAGGTTCTCTTGATTTCCTCCCACGCATCATTGAATTGAATAGGCATCCATTTGTCAATGTGCGGCCATTTCTGAGCTTTCTCTGTACCCCTCCTCTTGCTCAAGAACTTCTTGAAACCACTTCTTCTTTTCTGCTCTTCTTCTTTCTTTTTCCTGATCACAGGAACTCCTGATACAGAAGCAGCAATTTTCTTTTCTTTTTCCACTTGAAGGGTTTTCAGAGCTTTCTTTGTGTTGAAGACTTCTTTATCAGCTTCTTCCTCAGATTCTTCAAAATCTATAATCAATTTCCTCTGAGTAGATTTCGAAGCTTTAGCTCTTTTCTTCTTCTCTTGCTCCACAAATGCCACAACCTTTCTCTTAATAGGTTTGACTTGTTCTTCACCGGCTTGTCTTGTTTCCACCATTCTTCTACCACTCAGTTTCTCATAAATTGCTTCCTGAATAGTTTGCTCAGATACTTGAGTGTAGATAGGCTCTTCAGCTTCCTTCAATTTGAGCTTCTCAGTGGCTTCCACTTCTTTTAAGGCATCAGCAATAATTTTCTCTTCAGCTTCTTTCTCAGCCTTTCTCTTCAAGGTCTGTGCCAACAATTCACTAAGCTTGCCACCAGGTCTTTCCCCCTTTTTGGCACCATACCTTGGAAGAAGTTGAGAAAGTGCGGTATCCATATGATATTGCTCTTTGCTAATACAACGCACTTCCCCTTCCAACTTATCGTGCTCATCTTCCAGCCTCTTCATATGATTCTTGGCTACGGAGAACTCTTCAGATAGAGGTACAAACTAGTGTGAGAAGACATTTTGCACCATCTCTGTCATCTTGGTCATGAGCATAGAGCCCATTTCCTCAACAGCTGTCTTGATCATCAGATCATTCTTCTCAACCAGCTTGGCTTCAAGATATGCAGTTCTTTCCTGATACATGTGCTTCATCTCTACATCGAGCTCAACTTTGACTACATCAACCTTTCCTTCTATGGTAGTCATTTTATCAGCAAGAGATGTTTGAAGCTGCATCATGTCTGAAGATGAACTCAGTGTTTCCAGCTTCTGAGATTGGCTTGCCAAGGTTTCTTCAATTTGGGTTACTTTCTCCACCATTGGCACCACCTTCTCCAATTTGTCCAAGATAGGACTGAGATCAATCTATGGAGTGTTTAGAACTTTTTTCCACTTTTGGGTTCTCCACGAGCCTCGATCTGCATATCGAACATAGCAGATTTAAAGATAGGAACCCGGTAGCTTTGGCATAATGTTTAATAGTGCGAAAAGTTACGAAAGTCTTCTTTGGTCGAGGATGTGAGATATCGGTCGACCCGACATCGATTTCCTTCTCCATCTGAGATTACTTTTCATCATCATCTTGTTGATCCCCCTCTTTATCTTGATCCTTAGAGCTGGAGGCATCAACATCAGCTTCCCTCCTCTCAGCCACCTTCTTCTTGACTAGCTCATCAAAATCGGCATTTTCATCACGAGCTTAGTCTTCACGAATCGAAGAACTCTGTCGGCCACGGCGATCTCGGCATTCCACGATCCCTCTCCTCTGAAGGAGGCTATATTTGACATCTCTGGAAGAGTCGATTGAGGATATAGGATTGTGGTCTGAGTGCGAAGAAGAGATCTGAAGGTCGGGGATATGAGCTCTCATTTCGAGGTACCTATCGAGAATGAATCGTTCTCTCTTCTTTGCGCCACTCGGTCTCTTCTGCCTCTCCTTTCTTGACTTTGGGCTTTCGGGTTGATGGGATCAGGTCTAGTCTTGAGGATCTAGAAAGGTTCACTTTCGAGGCGCATCTAAGTTGATAGCTCTGAGGTTGATTGATCTGAAGTGCGAGCAGGTATCTCCTCGATAGGAACACGAGGTCCCTTGAATATTTCTGAGATATTTTATGCGAGCTCGAGAGATGTTAAAGTACCTCAGAGAAAACCTGTTCCTCAGTTTGTTCCTGTGCAATAGTCACAACCTGAGCCAGAACTTGCAATGGGGATTTTAGTCCTTGCTGGCCCTCAGGTTGGACTTCTTCAGTGTCACTGACCTCCTCCTCAGTAATAATTTGAAGTTTCCTTAACACGAGGGGCGATGTTTTTCTTCTTCAGAGTTTCTCCCTTTTCTCTTTTCACCTCCATCAGGGCTTTCCCCCTGGCTTGTTGGGCTTCAACATCTCCTTCTTCAGTGGTCTCCTCCTAAGACTTCGAGCTTTTCTCCTTCCTTCTTTTCAAAGTCTTTTTAGTTGTAGTTGGCTTGAACAGAATTTTTGACTTTGGAAAGGGTGAGGAGTTGGCGAAGATATCCTCTTCTTCTCTGCACATTTCCAAGATGTATGCAATCTTGGTTGCATGAAGGATCTTCCCTTTGATAACAACCGATCCATTCACCTTCTGGACTTGCTTAGCTTGATCACTCACAACTTTGATTAGATAATGTAACCAGTTGAAAGCAGTGGTGGGTGAATCTTCAATTGCCGCCATTAATCCGAACCTACTCATTATGCATTTACTCACAATGTCTAGCAAAACTCGATACTTAGGCTTCAAATGCCTTTTATTTAGCATAGCTTCGAATTTAACTGGATGCTCTGCAATCCTATCCAGATACTCTTGCTCCCTACCCATCATATACACTGTAGGGTCTTCTCCTCTATCGCTCAATTCGTATATGGCATTAAGATTCTTAGGAATGATGTACAATTCCCTAACAAAATCCATATACTTTGAACTATGCTCTAAATGAGAGACTGTAATCTGCGATTCTATACAATCCTCATCATCTAATTTCAAATTTGAGATAAACTCTATTACCTCTTTTGTGTATTCTGCCTCTGGTTGATTCGCAACCAGGCAAGTGAGCTTTACCAACCGTATCATGCGCAAAGCTTCTTCTTCGTGAGTCGCATTCGATGAGCTTTCGAGAGAAACGACGTATTCATACCACGGTTTGTTAGAGATCGCAAGCTTATCGTATACAGAGAACGTCATTTTTGAAGAATTTTTGTGAAGGGTTTTGAAAAGGATGATAATTTATGGGCAAATGAGAGTTTTTGAAGCAGAGTGTTTTGAAGACGAAGGTTATTTGGAATTGGGCTTTGAAGGAATTCTTCAATAGATATATAGGATTTGATTCATGGAAAATCGTATAGATGAAGAAATCGACGGTTGAGATTAAACACCGACTAAATTGGGTATATGAAAGGACGATTTCACAAATATTACGCCACCAATTTAACCTTATTGGTGATTAATGAGCAGTCTGATTAATTATTGTTTCTGCGGACCATTGACTTTCTTCGAGTATTTCAAAGGTCCCGGCCAAATATTCCTTCAGGTGTTATGTTATTTATTGTCAATGATTACTGAGATTCAATTAGACAATAAATGAGTTGCATGAGTCAATACTTCTTCAGACTAATTTTCTCCATCAGTCTTACTGAGTTTTGACCTTGATAAAATTTGATTATATCTTGAAATCTTGGCGAGTCGATTATAATCTTGAAATCTTGAAAGATCGATTATAATCGAAATCTTGAAAAATTCGATATGATCTTGAAATCTTGAAGCAGTCGATATATCTTGAAATCTTGATCTTGGGATATCTCGAGTTTCCCAAGACTTCGAGTTCGATACTTTCAATTTTATCTGAGTTTCTCGGTAAAATCTGAGAAAACTTCATGCATCGAAAACCTTCAATTTTTTGATTTGCTTTATACACTGGATCAACATGCCTAATTCAAGTGATAGTTCTTGAAATCTTGATTGACCAAAGGTTTAGTCAAGATATCGACTCTCTGTTTATCGGTATGAATTTTTTCCATCGATGTCTTTCTTCTCAACATGATCTACGATGAAGTGATGTCGATATCAACATGCTTACATCGGTGTGCAATACTAGGATTTTGTGTAATAGCAATTACCTTTATTATTATCACAAAATATAGGTACTTCATTGTTTATAATCTTATAATCCCTCAATTGTTATGCGGGCGAAAAGAATGCGTGCACTGACTTCCTCGACCATGTATTCAACTTGATGGTATTGGTTCTCTTGAGGTTTGTTTCTTTGAAAACCATGATATCAGTTTACTTCCAAGAAATTAACAAGTTCCTGTGGTAGACTTCATGTCAATTCTACATCCTCCATAATCAGCATCTAAATAACCAGTTAATTCAAGGTTATCATCAGCTAGATACCATAATCCTCTATTCACAGTGCCTTTAAGATATTTCAAAATCTTTTTGGCGGCCTCCATGTGACTAGCCTTAGGATTAACGGTATCTTGCACATATATCAACAACAAATGTTATATCGGGGCCTACTTCTTTGTGAGATATAGCGATGATCAATGATCCCTCTATAATCATTGTGATTTATTTATTTGCCTTCAGGATCAGGATCCATCTTGTAGTTAGTATTCATAGGAATTCTAACTGCATTGCAATTCTGTACACCATACTTTGCAATCATATCTCTGGTGTATTTTGCTTGATTGATGAAAATTCCTTCCTTAGTTTGTTTCAAGTCGAAGTCGAAAAAAATCATCTCCCCATCATTGACATCTCAAACTTTCCTTTCATCGGGGTAGAAAACTTTTCACCTGGCGATGATTTGGAGATCAAATATGATGTCATCTACATAAATCTGAACAAGTAAGATGTCTTTCCCATCTTCTATCCGAAAGAGTCCTATCAATGGTTCCTTTGATAAAACCATGGTCGATGAAAGCGAGAAAGGGTATCATACCATGCTCGGGGTGCTTGCTTAAGACCATATAAGGCTTTCTGAGCACGTAGACTTGGTCATTCTATGCGAAACGGGGAGGTTGTTCTACATAAACCTCTTCTTAAGCACACCATTCATAAATGCACTTTTCACATCCATCGATGGTATGTGAATTTCATGTGGGCGACATATGCAGAAACAATCGATGGCTTCTAGTCTTGCAATGAGGTGCAAAAGGTTTCATCATAATCCAAGCCTTTTTCTTGGGAATAACCTTGTCAACTGGCCTTGCCTTGTTTCTCACAATGTTGTTGTTTTCATCTCTTTTATTCTTGAATACCCACTTAGTTCCAATCACATTGTGCCTCTTGGGTTTATCCACTAGCTCCCAAACTTCATTCCTTGATGGTGATTCGGCTCTTCTTGCATAGCGATAATCCAAAATGAATCTTGTAGAGCTTCTTCAATCTCGATGGGTTCTTTTTAGGATAGGAGCAATGAGAACAAAGCACTTTCACCATGGAACCTTCTTGTTTTGACACCATCGATAGATCACCCACAATCGACTTATAGGATGACTATCGACCATTTTCTCTGGATGTTCCCCTTCGGTAGTATCCTCAACATCATAAATGTTAGGTTTAGGTAGTTCATTAAATTAGGGAACAACGAGAAAAGGAGAAAGAAAGAATCATCTTCCTCGGGAAATTCCATTAGAACATTGTCAAAGACATTTGTTCCCCCTTTGGTTGATAGATTAAGAGTTTGCCTCATTTGTGACCACATCTTCATCGGCATTACATACGAGTGCAGATTGGTGTATGTTTAGATTAGTCGACCGGTGTGTTGGCTTTCCTTCGATTGGAGAATTTCCATCTGAGTCTCACCATCTGAGTTTTTCCATCTGAACTTCTTTATGCGAGTCGATTCACTCCATTCATAGAAAGTGGTGACTTCTTCTTTTCGGAGTTCGGAGGATGTTTTATCATTCTTTTTTCGGGCTAAGTCTGGTGATTCTCTTAGTCAGTTCTCCTGAGTCATGTTCCTGTTTCTTCTAAACATAAGTAGATTCATCAAAAACAACATGAGGTGTTTCTTCCACAATAAGAGTCCCTACGGTTGTAAAATTTGAAGGCTTTCTTGACTTGAGAATATCTAAGAATATCCTTCATCGACTTTGCTATCAAAAGTTTTCAATGATCTTTACCATTATTGTGTATGAAACACTTGCAACCAAAACACGAAAAAAGAAACAAAAGGCTTCCTTTCATTGTCTTCTTTATGGAGTTTTCCTTGGTTGGGGTTGATAGTGGATCTATTACGAGAATAACATGCGGTGTTGATAGCTTGATTAAAATCTCTTAGGAATATCAGCTTTAGCAATCATTGTCCTTGCAACTTCTTTCAGAGTCCTATTTCTTCTTTCAGCAACACCATTCTGTTGTGGGGTCCTTGCAGCTGATGTTTCATGAGTTATTCCATTTGCTGCACAATAATCAGATATGATATGATTGATAAACTCAGTTCCTTTATCTGATCTGATTTTAACCACACTCAGATTCTTTTTGATCTTGAGCCTTTTCGATGGATTCGGGTAGTTTTATGCGAGTCTCTTTCTTACTGAGTAAGAATATGACCCATGTGTATCTAGAGTAGTCATCAACTACAAAAATTGTGTATTTTCTGCCATTAGTGCTCACAGGTGTTACTGGACCAAAGAGATCCATATGTAACAGTTGTAAAATTCTTTCAGTAGAACCATCTACTTTGCTTTTGAAAGATGCTCTGATTTGTTTTCCTTTCTGACAAGCATCACATACATGTTCTTTAATGAACACTTCATTGGGTAACCCCCTCACAAGTGCTAATCTTGCAAGTTTATTCAGGGTTTTGAAGTTTAAGTGATTCATTCTTTTGTGCCACAACCAACTGGTATCAATGGAACTTTTTGCAACCAAACATGTATCTTTAGGAGTAGAACTCCAATAAGCAAGATACACATTTCCTTTTCTAGTACCAGTCAGTAGAATTTTCTGTGAAGTATTGTCTTTCACATAACATAAGTTCTTTGAGAACTCAATATTGAATCCTTTGTCACATAATTGACTGATAGAAAGCAAGTTATGCTTTAGACCAGACACATATGAAACACCATGGATATGAACAGAGTCAACTTCAAGAGTTCCATATCCTTCAGTTTGTCCTTTGGAATTGTCTCCAAATGTGATCTGAGGGCCTTTTTGCTCAACATAGTTAGTGATTAGTTGCTTATATCCTGTCATATGTCTTGAACATCCACTATCCAGATACCATACAGCAGGAGCCAACTCATTTCCACTCATCAGTGCTATGTTATATTCATTCAGCTCAGTGCCCTTTTCTTTTATCTGAAAAACAAATCAGTTCTTAGGTACCCATTTGGTGTAGGGTCCTACCAGGTTAGCTGTACCTTTTGGAACCCAAATCTTCCTAACAACTCTAATTACTTTAGAGTGGCTGATTTGTCTCCCATAAACATCTACATACACATTCACCACCCTAGGTGCCTTGACAGTATCCTGTGTATGAGTGTCAGCCTTAGCATGAACATGAGCCTTAGAGTTCTTCTTGGGTTCGGCCTTTTGTTCAAGTGCTTTGGCTTTTGTTGCGGTGGTCTTTGTCTCTGTGACTTGGGTTAGGAAACCTTTACCCCTTAGGTAAGTGGGGTTTGGGTTACTGTCTTGAAATTGGGGTCTTCGATGTCGAGGACTTGGTCTTTTCGGTTGAGAATATCTTTCTTTGAGTGTTTCTCTTTGAAAATTCCTCGATAGTTGATCTTGAGATCTATTAGGTTGGTATTCTTAGCTTTGAGGCTTTGAAATCTTGGCTTTGAAAGATTTCCCTCTTGAGTGGTCGGGTTTTCTAGCCTTTTCACGAGGTGCGAGGCTTTCTTCCCGAACCTTGATTTTTACGAAACCATAGGTCCTTTACCCTTGTCTAAAACTCAGGCGGTTCTTGATAAGAAGATTAGGTGCCACTTGTTTAACAAAAAGCGATCTTGGTGCTACTAGAAGCGGCATTGAAGAAGACCTTGAGAGGTTCCCCACTGGAATGTATCAATCCGGCTTTTATAGTTCTTGGTCTTTGATAACTCTGAATTTCATCTATCACTTTAGATGCGAGAATTCAATAGAGCTAACTTTCTCTGCACTATCCTCACATTTCTTTAGAGTTTCATGCTTCTCAAAGAGGTCATTGAACTTCGATTACGATAAGTTGAATCTCTCGGTGGATTTCTCTAATTTTCCATTCGGGATCTCTATCACCTTCTTTTTTACGAGAGTTGTACTTTGAACATCTAGTTCATCGATAGTTCCCATCAATTGAGAAGTGATCTCGGCATTTTTAGAGTCTTTCCACTTCATATTCTCGTGATCGGTTCCTTGTTACGCTCTTGAGTTTGATGGCGATTCTTGTAACCTGAGAATAGTCCTTCATAAGATTCTCAAATGAATCCATCGGTCAAAGTTATTGTTTCTGATTGAACTTGAGAACTCATGTGCTTGTGTAGGAGCAACAACAGAGATAGAAGAATTTACCTCCTCTCTGACCATAAGGCAGATAAAATCCTTTTCACTATCGAGAAAATCTCATCGAGGAGGCTGGAACCTTCTTGAGAATGTTCTTCTTCCTCGGCAATCATAACTTTCTTCTTTGGAGAACTTCTTGTCTCTTTTGACTTGTCTTTCCTTTCTTTCTTTAGCACTTAGCTCAGGACAGTCATATTGAAAGTGACCTTTCTTCTGACAGATGTAACATATGTTGGCATCATCCTCACGATCACTATCCTCCTTGGTCTTGGAGTCCTTCTTTTTGGATGAGGATCATACGCTTTTACGATCCTTTCTTTTCTCGGTATTTACGTCCTCGAACTTTTGAGTCTCTCTTGTACTGTGATTCTGTAATATTTCTTATATTTCCCATATACGCTATTGAGTCTTTCAAACCTTCTTGCCATCGGTTACTAAACTTATCCTCACCTTTCATCACGATTTTTGGCAAGTGAGTTCTCGAACTCTCTAGACTTCTGGGATTTCTCTTTGGCTTTGAAAGCCTCATTCTTGCTAGATGAAGAATCATCTTTCTTTGTCGACTTTCTTAGATTTCTTGTCAATCACAAACTCATAAGCTTTTTTAGTTAGGAGAAAACTTGTTGATATGGCATGGAATCAATATTTTTGGTGTTTTCAATTACCCAACATGTATATCCCATTTCTTAGATAATCCTCTAAAAATTTTGATTCCACTTCTCTCTGTGGGTATTTTTTTCACAAGAGCATTCGGATCATTCATGATCTTTAGTGAATCGACTTCAAGTTTGTCAATAGATTCACTTTCTTCCATTTCAAAGCTATCAAACTTTCAATAGCAACGAAAGTTTGTTTTCCTTAATATGATCGTGCCTTGACACATAACAACAAGTGTGTCCCATATTTCTTTCTTTTGCGGTTTTCACAATGAGAAATCATCCCCATAACACCATCATTAATAGTGTTATACAAAGTATCTTTAGCAATGTAGTCAAGATTGACTAACTTTCTCTCATCGAGGAGTAAGTTGATCATGTTTTGGAAATTAATCTCTGGGATCATTTCTCTCGGTATCGATGATTGCAGGATTCTAGCGATGAAATTTGAATGGTCCTTGAAACCACTCTCCCATTCTTTCATGTTTTGAATATAGATGAGCTGCATTCTTAATCTCCATAGATCATAGCTCTCAGAGAGAGAACATAGGAAGTTTCTTAGAAGGCATGATGGTAAAGGCCTTGAAAGATATCGACAAATAGATCGTTCGATCTTGAACCACGAGTCTTTTTAGCAAAATAGACTATGGCTCGGAGACTCAAGCTCCTCGTCCTCTCTCTCGACCTTGGAGAAATTCTTAACCAACTTCCTAAAGCTTTACGGCTACCTCTTTGTAGCTTACTCACTTTACTACCTTGAGTTTTTGGGTGACTCACTTTGCGAACTTACTAACTCAACACACACAAGTGTTGAGACTACCACAAGTAGCTTACTAACTTCTTCTCTAGAGTTTTTACGGCTAACCTTTGTAGCTTACTAACTCTTTACAACTCCAACTCACCAACAAACACACTCAAACTACCTTACAAAGGATTTGGGTTTTACGGTTGGTTTTCAACTAGGATGAGATATCCTTTACAATAAGAACAATGCAAAGGCTAGGATATCTCTACTAAGCTTTGGATATATCTTATCAATCTAGGCTTAGTGAATGAGCTCTCTTCAATGTGAAACACTTGGGAAATTCTAAGTTTTTGAGTGCTTCAATTTGCAATATCTGAATGAGCTCTTGAGAGTCAAATTTTCGTGTCACCTCTAATGTAAAAAGGGTATTTAGTATTTATAAACTTCACCAAGGTCACTCTTGAAAAACTATCCGTTGGAGGAGATAGCTTCATGAGTTTCCTCTTATAGTGTTTGATGAGCGGCTATTTTTAGGGTTTGAATACTCCCTTGCATGTTTTAGGAATTATGCTTTCATGTAGCAATCACCACTTTTGCGATGCGGAACATAGTACTCTTGGCATGCTTGGTGTCTGTCGAATTTTTCGATTGTCGATGAAATATAGTGTTGTCTTCCTCGATTGGTTCTTGTCTTGATAAATGTAGACAAACATACTTGGCTCTTTTGGTCAATCTCTGCAGGTGAGATAACCTTAAACAAGACTTAGACTTAGTTCCTTTTTATGCATATGAATATGCAGGGCAATATCTATTTTTTACGAATATTAGCGTTTTTCTACCGGTTTTTGTAGCCTTGATGGATAGATATATATCGGAACATTGAGGTTATTGCCTCGGATCATTCGGGTTATCTTGAATGTATTCTTGATATCTTCTTTGTATCTTGATAACTTCTTGATGTCTTTGTCTTGATGTTTCCGAGTCTTGATTTCTTGAGTCTTGATTTCTTCTTGATTTTCTTGAGTCTTGATTTCTTGAGTCTTGATTTTTGAGTCTTGATTTCTTGAAGTCTTCAATTTCTTGAGTCTTCGATTTCTTGATTTCTTCTTGAGTCTTGAGTTTCTTGAAAGTCTTGATTTCTTGAAACTTCTTGAGTCTTGAGAATCTTCAAAATCTATCGGATCTATGTCTGCTTGACTATACATAGATGCGAGATAACATCACGAACACTCTATCTTGAATCGACTCGATCTATCAAGATTATCTGAACATGTCATACTCGGGGTTTTGGGATCTAATCAAAATCTTCTTTATTAAATTCATCTCCCAGCAGTTCTTGTAACAGAATAATCCTTCATAAGATTCTCAAAGCGAATCCATCGGTCAATATTCGCATTTCTGAGTTGAACTTGAGAACTCATGTGCTTGTGTAGGAGCAACATGCGAGAGATAGAAGAATTTACCTCCTCCGACCATAAGGCAGACATCATCCATTGTCACTATCGAGAAAATCTCATCGAGAGGCTGGAACCTTCTTCAGAATGTTCTTCTTCCTCAGCAATCATAGCTTTCTTGCTGGAGATCTTCTTGTCTCTTTTGACTTGTCTTTCCTTTCTTTCTTTAGCACTCAGCTCAGGACAGTCATATTGAAAGTGACCTTTCTTGGCAGGTTGTAACATCTGTTAGTATCATCATCCTGATCACTTTCCTCCTTGGTTTTGGAGTTCTTCTTCTTGGATGAGGATCCTTCTGCTTTCTGGTCCTTTCTTTTCTTAGTGTATCTATCCTCAGCTTCTAAGTCTGTCTTGTACCTGTGATTCCTGTAATATTTTTTATATTTCCAATATCTGCTATTGAGTCTTTCAAACCTCCTTGCCATCGATCTACTAGCTTATCCTCCTGCTCATCGATTTTTGGCAAGTGAGTTCTCAGACTCTCTAGACTTACAGGATTTCTCTTTGTCTTTGAAAGCCACATTCTTGCTAGAAAAGAATCATCTTTGCTGTCAGATTTCTTAGCTTTCTTGTCAATCACAAACTCATAAGCTTTCAGTTCAGTGAAAACTTGTTGATATGGCATGGAATCAATATTTTTGGTGTTTTCAATCACCCGGCATGTATATCCATTTCTTAGATAATCTCTAAATTTTTCGGTTCAACTTCTCTTTGTGGGTATCTTTTCCCAAGCACTCGGATCATTCATGATGCTAGTGAATCGACCTCAAGTTTGTCAATGGATTCACTATCTTCCATTTCAAAGCTATCAAACTTTCCAATAGAAAGCGAAAAAGTTTGTTTTCCTTAATATGATCGTGCCTTGACACATAACTTATGACAAGTGTGTCCCATATTTCTTTTCGGTTTTCACGGTGAGAAATCATCCCCATAACACCATCATTAATAGTGCTATACAAAGTATCTTTAGCAATGTAGTCAGATTACTAACTTTCTCTCATGGACTAAAGGAGTAAGTTGATCATCGGACTTTGGAAATTCATCTCTAGGGATCATTCCTACCCGATGTCGAATTAAGGATTCACAAAATAAATTTGAATGGTCCTTTGAAACCACTCTCCCCATTCTTTCATGTTTTGAATCTGAGATGAGCTGCATTCTCAATCTCCATAGGTCATAGCTCTCAACAGAGAACATAGGAAGTTTCTTAGAAGGCATGATGGTAGGCCTTGTAAGATATCGGCAAATAGATCTATTCGGTAGACCACCAAAGTCTTTTAGCAAAATAGACTATGGCTACCAAAAGCAAGTGGTCAAAATGAACCATTGCTCATCGATACCACTTGTTGGTCGGTGCTAACGAGTCTCAAGCGTGTATGGGGGAATACCGTGTTTAGTGATTTTTAAAACTTTTCTTTCCTTTGAGGTCGGATGGGTAAGGTTATCTAATGATTTTTGCCTGAGAAGCCGCAGTTGCCGATTGAGGTCAAAGTCTCTTTGAGACAATGATCTGAATTTCTTTAAATGAAGCTTGAGTTAGCTAGCGAACTGAGTTTATCGGAGATCTGAGGCGATTGGATCGGAATAATTATCTTCTTGAACCCTCGATTAGAGTTAGTTTAGTTTGGTAGCTATCATTTCTAGCTACTCAAGTGTGCGGAATGGTTGGCCCTAAGTTTATACTCGTTTTTAGCTTTGAAAATCTTCCCTTCAATAAAAATAGTGATTAAGGTTGTGATCGGTTTGATGCAAGTTCGATTGGATTGGTTCAATTATTGAATATCGATGAACTATGCTTTTCGGTGAAAAACATGCGACGGAATAATAATGCGATCTGAAGAAAAAAAACAACCACGGCAATTATAGTAGTTAGAGACTCAAGCTCCTACATCACTCTCTCTCGATCTTGAGAGAAATTCTTAACCACTTCCTAAAAACTTATATTACGGCTAACTCCTTTGTAGCTTACTCACTTTTCTACCATGAGTTTTTTCGGGTGACTAGCTAATTGACTTACTAACTCAAACACACACAAGTGTTGGACTACCACAAGTAGCTTACTAACTTCTTCTCTAGAGTTTTTTGGCTAACTTTCATTTTGTAGCTTACTAACTCTTTACAACTCCAACTCACCAAAAAACACACACAAACTACCTTAACAAAGGGTTTGGGTTTTGGGTTAGTTTCTAACTAGGGTGAGATATCCTTTACAATAAACAGGATCAAAGGCTAGGATATCTCTACTAATCTTTGGATATTTCTATCACTCTCTGAAGGCTTAGTGAATGAGCTCTCTCAATGTGAAACACTTGGGAAATTCTAGGTTTTTTGAGTGCTTCAATTTGCAATATCTGAATGAGCTCTTGAGTTGCTTTGAAATTTCCGTGACCTCTCAATGTAAAGGGTCACTAGTATTTATAAACAACTTCACCAAGGTCACTCTTGAAAAACTATCCGTTGGAGGAGATAGTATCAAGGGTTTCCTCTTTTAGTGTTTGATGAGCAGATTTATATTTAGGGTTTGAATACTCCCTTGCATGTTTTAGGAAATATCGGTCATGTAGCCAATCAAATTTTTGCGATGCGAAACATAGTACTCTTGACATGATTCGATGTTACATGTCGCTTTCCTTTGTCGATTAAAATGCAGTGTTGTCTTCCTCTACGATTGGTTTTTGTCTTGATAAATGTAGACAAACAAAAATGACTCTTTTTGGTCAATCTCTTTGATTGAGATAACCTTAAACAACACTTAGACTTAGTTCTTTTTATGCGCATATGAATGTTTTGGGCAATATCTAATTTTACGAATATTTGCGTTTTTTCGGTTTTGTAGTCTTGAGATAGATATATCGAGTGCCTTTGAACATTGAGTTATCTTGAGTATTCGATATCTTCTTTGAGTCTTTAGTAACTCTTTGGGTCTTGATATCTTACGAGTCTTGATGTCTTGATGACATCTTGAGTCTTGATGTCTTGATGACATCTTGAGTCCTCAGTGTCTTGATTACTTCTTTGAGTCTTGATGTCTTGATGACATCTTTGAGTCTTGATTGTCTTGACAACTTCTTGAGTCTTGATGTCTTGATGACATATCTTGAGTCTTGATTACTTACTTCTTGAGTCTTGATTTCTTCAACAACTTCTTGAGTCTTGATGTCTTGATGACATATCTTGAGTCTTGATGTCTTGCGATTACTTCTTGAGTCTTGATTTTTTACGCAACTTCTTGAGTCTTCAGTGTCTTCAAAATTTAACCTGATCTATATCTATTGACTATACATAGTGCGAGATAACTTCTGAACAATCTATCTTTGAAACTGACTCGATCTATCAAGATTATCCTGAACATGTCATACTCAGGGTTTTTGGGATCTAATCAAAACTTCTTTATTAATATTCATCTCCCAACACAAAGGTTTCATGACGAAAGGCCAAGAGCACCTTGTTTGCAAGCTAAGGAAGTCCATTTATGGACTAAAGCAAGCATCTCGGGCTTGGAACCAATGTTTTGATCATGTAATCAAGTCTTATGGGTTTGATCAAAAGCGAGTTTTAAAGTTGTGTGTATAAAAGTGTGTGGAGGCGCCTTGGTATTCTTAGTACTATACGTAGACAATATTCTGCTCATCTAAAACGATGTAAAGGTTTTGTCAGACGTAAGGTTATGGCTGTCAAAACAGTTTGATATGAAGGACTTAGGGGAAGCCGGTCATATTTTTGGGATCAAGATCACTCGGGATCGAAATAAAAGAAGGATCGTCTTATCGCAAGCTTCATACATAGACCTTTTTTTTGAAGCGATTCGACATCAAGATTCGAAAGGTTTTGTACCCTTCAATGACGGAATCCATCTATCGAAAGACATGTGTCCCCAAGACCTGAGGGAGATAGATGACATGAAAAACATTCCTTATCGTCGGCGATGGGGAGTCTTATATATGTTGTTTGTGCGAGACAGGATATTTGCTCGTTGTTGGCATGGTAGCGAGATATCAAAAGTAATCCGGAAGTCAACCTTTGGACTGCGATAAAGAACATTCTAAAGTATCACGAAAAGAACTCGGGATAGAATGTTGGTTTACCCGGTCGGACGGTTTGTTTCGATCGGGATACGGACTTCGGATTTTCAATCGAGATATAGATTCGGAAAATCTACCTCGGGTAGTGTGTTTTATGCGGGGAAGGGGCGTAACATGGAAGCGTTAAGCGAAATACATCATGATTTTACCATGGAATTTGAATATGTAGGCTAACTTGTGAAGCGGCCGAAAAAGCGGTGTGGCTCAAGAACTTCTAGTGGACTTTGGCGTCGTTCGAATTTGCCCGGCACAATCCACGGTTTTTGTGATAATCTTGGGAAGCGATTGCAAATTCAAAGGAGCGGAGAGCCCCTAAGGCAGCAAACACATTAAAAGAAATATCATCTTATCACGAGAAATCATTAGAGATGAGATATAGAATTGGCAAAAGATCGCGTCGAAAGACAACCTCAAATAGGTGATCCGTTCACAAAAGTGCGCCTCTGTTAACATTCGAGAGACATGTGGAAGGAATGGGTGTAAAGGCGTTGCCCGATCTGCTTTGAGTATAAGTGGGAGATATATTATTAGGTTGATGTAGGTGACATTAGATGTCCTTTGTATAATACATTAGGCGTGTTGTGGTATACTTAAAAGCGGACTTTGAGTATAAGTGGAAGATTGTTGGGGTTATACGTGAAAGTATGTTTTACTTTATATAACCTATGTATTAAACACTTATTTACTGAAATAAATTATTTATCACTGTTGCTTTAAATATGATTGAATGTTATATATATTTATTGCAAACCGTTCATATAATAGCACATGTTACATTGTAGTTAACGTGGTGATACCAAATCACGAGAAGATCCGTTAGGTCCCTTTATAAACTAGTGCGTGTTCATCAACCTAGATAGACAGAGACAATCTATTGGTAGAAGTTGATGTGTAAGTCTCGGATTGACTTAACTTGACCGAGATTACACTAGTGCATTCGATGTCTTTGAAGCGGACTGCGAGAGAGGATAAACTCATTCGCCTTTGACTTAAGGGATGAAGAGTTAGACCTCAGTGGTTGTTTATTTCTTAATCTCTGTCACTTAATAAGGACCATGTGCGATTAGTAATTATTGCTTTGACTTATAAATGGGAAGAGAATCATTAGGGCAATAATATTAATTGTCTGACGGTTGCTAAGATTATCTGAGAGAATCGTGTGCTTGCAAAGCCTTGTGATTGGTCCCCTTGGTGGGCTCGGAACCTTTATCATACCAAATCTTGAAAGTGGAATTAATTTTTAGGTATGGATAATAAAGTTGGTATCTTACTCCAAGGATAAAGATATTAATTAATATAAAGTTTTTCGATTGGCTTAATTAATTAGTGGACTAAATAATCTTAAACACGGAAATAATGATGGGAGCCATATTACCATAATATGGGTTAAGATTGGATAGTGCAATATTAATTATATAGTGATATTAATTAATATTAATAAATTTGGATTATATTGTGGCTCAATATTGGAATTGAAGTCCATTGGAAGGTCCATCTTAATTCTCTAAAGGCCCTCAAGTAGCCCAATTATAGTCGAGATAAATAAAAAGGTGCTTAAAATAAAAATAAATTTTGTTGCCTAATATTTTTGTAATTTTAAATTTTATAAGAAATTAATAAAGAAAAAGGGAGAAGAATTTTTCTTGAAAAGATTTTATGGAAAGGATATAAGTATTCTTGGAATACAATATTATCTCATAAATTCAAGAAAATCTCCCACTTGGCTTCTTTATGGCTAATTTTCGAAAATCATGTATAAGAAAGGGAATAAAGATTTTCTTGGAAAGATTTTATGGAAAAATATATGTATTCTTGGAATACAAGAATATCTCATAAATTCAAGAAAGATCCAATCTTGCAAGTCTTTATTGTTTTTTTCGAAATTTTGGATAAATAAGGGTGTGGGATTTTTGTGAAAAAAATACACATGGAAAGAAGAATATATGGGGTATATTCAAGATTTCTTAGAGATCAAGAAAAGATCTTTCCAAACCCTGATTTTTGACTAAATATTTTGAACCCCCCTCTTATAAATAGGAGATGAATTCAAATCCCCACACCAATTCCATGTGCTGAAAATATTAGAAATCCACAAAGGTGGTGCAACAATTTTATTTTTTCCTTTGTTTTATAAATCGTTCATCGGAGAACCTCCCTTTCAGGGTTATTAGTGAGGACTTGGGAATCTTGAGAAGGACTTTTTGGTTGGTAGCTAGATACTTGATCTGTCCATCTCATTTGTCTCTTCAATGGATGCGTTTTCGTAAACTCCTAGAATTTTAGCATCTGCTAGGACTCTGGAAACGTGAATTTTACTTGCATGTCGTTGTTGGCGTAAATTATTATTTGAATTCACTTAGGTAAATTCATGCTAGTAATAATTATTAATTTAAATTTGTGTTTATGAGGTCATCCCGATAGATCCTGGAAAATGTTATCCCAACATTTGATAGAGTGCGAACTAGGCATCAGATTGGTGAAAGTGCTATGTACTGTTTTTATTTGTCCTTGAAGGAGAACCTCACTGTGGAAGAAGCTCTAGCTGATGCAAACTGGATTCTAGCCATGCAAGAAGAATTAGAGCAGTTTGAGAGGAATCAAGTTTGGGAACTTGTAGATGGACCAACTCATCAAGATGTGATTGATACTAAGTGGGTCTTTAAGAACAAGAAGGATGAGCACGATGTGATAACCAGAAATAAGGTAAGACTTGTTGCGAAGGGGTATTCAATCAGAAGGGATTGATTATGATGAGACCTTTCCACGATCGCTAAATGTTTGGAAGCCGTTAATTTGTCTTTTAAAGCTTATCTTTGCTCATAGATGGTTTACTATGTATCAGATGGACGTAAAGAGTGCATTCTTAAATGGGGTACTAGCGGACGAAGTTTATGTAGAACAACCTCCTGGCTTTGAGTTAAGCAACCAAGTGTATCGTTTAAGAAAAGCTCTTTATGGACTGAAACAGGCTCCCAGAGCTTGGTATGATACACTATCCCAGTTCTTGATAGACAGCGGGTTCACTAAGGGACTTATAGATAGAACTTTGTTCAGAATTGAAGATGGTGATGATATTCTGATGGTTCAGATCTACGTGGACATCTTTTTTAGATCTCCCAATCAGAACTTATGTGAGAAGTTCAGCAAACTGATGCAAGAGAAATTTGAGATGTCCATGATGGGTCAGATGAACTATTTTCTTGGACTTCAGGTAAGACAAAGTACTAAAGGAATCTTCACCAGTCAGGCCAAGTATACCAGAAATATGTTGGCTAAGTATGGAATTGAGCTTTCCATCAAAGGTATCGAAATTCCCATGATGACTTCCTTCAAGATGGATCCAGACGAGAATGGCCAGAAAACTAATCCGAAAGAATATAGGGCTCTCTTTGGATCGTTATTATACCTGACTACCAACAGACCAGACATTACTTTTGCAGTAGGTGTATGTGCCAGATTTCAGGCAAATCCAATGCAAAGCCACCTGGAAGTAGCTAAGCGAATTCTTAAGTATCTGAAGGGGATAGTTAACCTTGGGTTATACTACCCATCAGATGATAATCTAGAGCTTAGTGGGTATTCTGATTCTGATTATGGAGGTTGCAGGATAGATAGGAAATAAACCTCAGGAACATGTCAGTTCGTAGGTAGTAAACTGATCTCTTGGTTTTCAAAAGTAAATAAGATGAATTTGTTGACCCGATTCGTCATCAATAGACATTTGTTGCCTCATCTCTCTTCTTGAGCGAGAATACATGGCGGGAAGTTGTTGCTCCCAATTGGATGAACTCTAATTTTGGCTAATTTTTCGGTATATTTGAGGATTATAACATTTTCTTAGATTGAATGTACCTATATTACGTATTTTGGATAATAGTGTTATTTCTATGACTCAAAATCCAGTTCTACATACAAGATGTAAGCATGTGGACATCAGACATCATTTTATCAGAGATCATGTTGAGAAGAAGAATATCATAATGGAAAAGATCCATACTGATAAAAAGAGAGCTGATATCTTAACCAAGCCACTAGCTAAAGTCGGATTCAAAGAATTATCAGTTGAATTAGGACTATTGGACTTGGTGAAAAGATGTCCATGATACCTCCGGATGATTTCTTTGGAGGATTAGTCTCGAAGACCCGAAATATGTTGGTTAAGAAATTAATCGAGAAGAGATCTAATTGAAGGGAACTTGATATGAGTGGATTAATGAAAAAGTAGGTAGTCGAGAAAGGGACATTGTTGGGAGAGAACTACGGATTAGAGGCTCAAGTAAGATCAACACTTAAAAAGTCGGACAGGGTTGATTCAGTCAAACACTCGTGGTAATTGACTGATTACAATATCAATCAACCAGATACGTAACTCTAATTCCATGATGTTTCTGTTTTCATTTATGTGCTGATTGATTATATTTTGCATTAAAAATATTATTTAATTTACATCATTTTCGTAGTGACACTTTGGTTAAATCTTGATGAAATTATATGTATTAAATGCATTAATTACGCTTTTTAAAATCCAAAAGTTGTTGTCTAAATTTTCCTTGACCACACGATCTACATTTTTAAAAACCGCCTCACCCTAACCGTCGACCTAGGTTAGACGTCGTTTTGGTTTCCGAATTTATAAATGATTATGTCTTTTCCCTCTCGTTTTAAAACCCTTCATCATCCATACACTCACTTAGATATTCACAAAAACATTAACAAAAACAACTTTACTCTACAACTCTTGAACTCAAAATCTCTTTGCATTTCACATTCATACTCGCTAGAATTTTATCTGAGTTCATATTATCGTGCATACTATCTGATAATTGTGTGTTCTTGTGTTAATGATTTTATAATTAATACTATGTCTATTTCACAAAACTAATTGTTCTAAATATCTGTAGAAATGGCACCAAAAGGGAAAATTATCGTGGAGACCGCTCATTCTTCATCACACGCCTCAATGGAATTGGAACCTGAAGATCAAATCTTTAGGAATTTTGCAGATGAAGTTATCGAAGAACGATGCGTAGATTTTAGGACGAAAACAGATCCTGAATCGCTTGAGATATTGAAAATGTTGAAAGATTGTGGATTGAAAACATACTGTTTTGCAAGCGCGGACTCAATTTTATTGGAGGGTGCTCTCGAATTTCTCTACAATTTGAGAGAACATGATGGAGTTTTGTACTCGGAGGTCCAGGGAGAACGCTTAGAAATCACAGATGATGATTTATAGAGGATTCTTTGACTTCCAGCCCCGACGAATGGAATAATGCCAGATGTTTATCGCGTTGGACAAGAAAGGGCCATTTTGGACTTTTTACTTCGCCCTGCTGATGCTCATCATACAAAGGGGTTTAAGAAAACTATGTTCAAAAGGAAATTTAGATTGCTGTTTGACATAGTCCAGAAAGTGATTGTTGGAATCACCTACAGCTTGGATGCGGTAACTCTGGAAAAGGTTAAAATCATGGCTGCGATAATTAACAATAATCAATGCGAGGGTTTTTAAAGAAAGAGGTTCTTTGGAGGAATCGGCAAAGTTATTGGTGGGGGAAGATTCTAAGGCAGTCCTTACTGCCAAGATCACGATGCTGCACAAAGTCTCTCTGATTCTTATTGATCTGATGAAAGAGAGAGACTGGAGTGAAGATGAGATGATACCTTATGTGTTAGCACATAAGAAAATGCTGCTCATTAACCAACAAATTCCTGGTTTAGCTGACGACGGTAATGAACCAGCTGTTAAGCCAGCAACGAAAGTACATAAGAAGGGCAAGGGTGGTCAGAAAAGAAAAGCTGCCATCGAGAAAAACCGGAAAAAAGGATAGTTTTCAAAAAGAACATTTTGCTTCGAAAAGCCAAGTCGACACCAATTCTTGATGTTCTTTGGGAAGGAAAGAAAAAAACAAAGCAGATTAGGTGGATGAACCATCGATTATAATGATGATCGCATTACGATCGATGGGTGCATAGAGGTCTGGGCGGGCTTCAAAGTAGTTTCTCACGGTTCACCTTCGGAGGACTGCTCAAAGCCTCTAGCCACACTTAAAAACCATACAAATTTCATCGACAAACCTTCCTCTCCGATTACTGCTCAAGCTGGGGCTTCCTCTCATACTCCGGAAGCTCCAGAATCTGTTGTACCTTCTCCACCATCTTCACCAGTACCAGAAATTATGTCGTTTACGGAGAAGATTATCAGATAGAGATTGGAGAAAATGATTGAAGAAATATACCCAGGACTTGCTATCAAGCCCGGATCAGAAAAGACTCGAACTCTTTATTGCGGATGTGCTCACGTGGATGGGGATGTCAGTTAAAGTTTGAGGACTTTGGGACGGTACTTGAGCAAAAAGGTGATATTCGTCCTTTTACGAAATTCTGAAATCGGATCGTAAAATTCTTTGGTGTTGAGGCTGCTCACGATCTATTATCGATGATGTGGTAGCCGGCCTTATTACAAGACAGTTGGGTATGCCGGATACCCCTATGCACAGGGAGATGACACGCAAGATGGTCAAATACAGTCGTGCAATGCAGCAGATGAGACCGCTTGATGAAGAAGAGGAGATTGAAGAGGTCGGTCCAATCAGTATTGAAGATATATTCGAACAAATGGCTGACACTGAAAAGACTGCTAAAGAAATGAGGATTGTTGAGGAACCTGAGGATGTTTTCGATGAAGTTGTTGTGGGAATCTTGTGAGTCCCCATCGACCAAAGGCTCAATCGGTAGAGTAATTGATAGACTGGTTCTTTTCTTTGAGAGAAGTCAAAATTTGAAGAAATGGAGGTCAGGCCCCTCAACATCAATTTTTGGTCGAGGTGGTTCAAATTCTACAAACTACTCGCTGGATGAGGTTGAGTGAGTATTTCAGAGACAACACTACTGACAAGATGATTGAGGTGAATGAGAGAATGGCTCAGATTGAACAATGTCCAAAAATCGGCCGATTCCATTCCGATGATGATGAATGAGAAGATGGCCTAGATCACCAAATTGCGGAATGATCATCTTGATCTGCGAAGAGGTCAACAACTCTGATGATAAGCTTGAGAATCTTTATGCCAAAATGAGCTCTGTTGTTGATCAGGCGCAAAGTTCGATGTTGGATGTAGTTGAAACAACACAACCTAATGTTGGGATTAAGTCTCCTGCCCTTGAAGAACTGCAGCAAGCACTAACAAGCAAAATTGGTGACCTCGATGCAGGCTTATGAAAACTCTTTTGAAGGAACCAAAGGGGGAAGAAGAAAGATGTTGAAGTTCGAGGGGCGACTGAATCGGGTTGAGAACTTTGTTCTTTGGGATCTTGATCAAAATTTGAATCGGAAAGCCCGAAGAAAGATGTTAAAAGCGGCGACGAGAACTTCGAACAAGCAGAGGTGATTTCTTCTTCAATCGAGTTTGAAGGAAGAGTGAAAGCTGACAAAGAAAAGATAAAAGACAATTTGAGAGAGAAGAAGAAGAAATTTGAATGAACTTGCTAAGAAAGAAAAAGCGAAGAAAAGAAAGAAAGAAGAAGAAGCGAGAAAAAGAAGAAACATGAGGATCATCAAGCACCGGACAAGTCCTATCAACTTAAAAAAAGAAAAGGGCTTGTTCTTTGAGTCAGTGAAGGATCTCTCCCGTGAAACCCGATCCTTCGAGAGGGTTGGATGTGATTGTTAAGCAGGGCGAAATATGGTGAAGCAATGGAAGTAGATTAAAAGGCGAATGGTACATCACGTCTTACATCAATCAAGTTATTCTCATTTCTGAAGACAATGATGAAATCTTCAGAGATTGGTTGAGTAACAAGCATCCGATAATCTATATTTGCATAATGAGAATCGAAAGAAAAGCGTTTCTTTGCATTCGATTCGCTGAAGTCGAGATCATGGAATACAAGAAGACTCCGGATGGGAAGGTGGACAATATTGCTTTCAATGCAACTCTGAATAAGTGTTTGGTTCAAGATGACAATGTCGAAGAACACAAGGTTGCAGCAATCAAATCTAGGCTCTATGAGACGTGTGGAATTTCGATTGGAAGAAAAGAAAAAACTGAAAAAGAGATCGAAGACCTTTTTGTAAAGATCGGGTTTAGGAATATTTCAAACATGTACTTGTAATGCTCATACTATATCAATGGAATATTTTATTTTTCTGATCTTAAGACAAAATCTATTTGTCTTCTGATTTACTGTTTTTCTCTGTTCTACTATTAATTGTTCAACATGCTTTCTAGTTAATGTTTTGGTTCCATCAAAAAGGGAAAAATTGTTGGGAAATTTATAGTTTTGATGGAAGTTCCAAAACAACTGTAATAGGACCAGTCGAACCTGTTAGTCGACTGATGATTGGTTAGGAAACCAGCTGAACATGTTAGACAGCTGATGGAATATATTAGGTCACATATTGAGGGGGAACTCAATATGTATAGGTTAAGTTCGAAGATCAAAAGACAAGATCAGCAGATGTCAAGGATCAGAATGCTTGAAGATCAGAAGATATCAGAAACATGAAGATCAGAAGACCAATTATGTCAAGACATCAGTAGAGTCGATAGGTTGAGCTAAGACAACTCTGTCGGAAGACTCAAAATGTCGATCGATGTAATCTTGATCGGATCAAGCTAAGTCGAGAAAAGTGATAAACATATTTCATTATCAAAACATGCAAAGGAATCGGACGGAAGAATGTCAACTAGTTTTTGGAACATTTGTTGACGCCCAAACTAAGTTTACTTGTTAGGCACTAAGATTCGACACATATATGTGGCCGGCGATCACGAGGATATGGCGTATCAAAGGCAAATGACTAGAAAGGACAAAAATTGCGAAAGGCGGCATGGCCTTCTGGGCACGTTAATTCAGACATGCAAGCTACCTAAAATAGCATGAGATTCAAATTGCTCTCCAACGACTCTTTGATTTCAAGGTCTATAAATATGAGATCAAACCTTCAGAGTAAGGTTACATAAATAATTCAAAGCTCAAACACAAGTTATTTCCGCACGGACAACACCAAGAACTTAAGAAAACTCTAAGTGTTCATCCCATAAGTTCTTAGCAAGAATTCTTATCCTTTAGATATAGACTACTCAGATACTAGGATAGAATTCCAGTTGGAACAACACAAATCTTATCCATACAAAGTGTTAGGTTAAGTTTGTTTATCAAGATTTCAAACTAGGGTTTCTAGTTTTGATTTCTGGGATTGGTTGAGTAGGAACTCTTTAAATATCTGTTGTACTGTGTTGGACAAACACATTAATTTAAGTCCAATTGGTTAGTTAGTGCCCCTGCTGATAGGGAAGAGTGGACGTAGGACAAGTTGTCCGAACCACTATAAATCTTGTGTGGTTTATCTATTTTACACTTTTACACACACTTGTTATTTAACTGAACATGCATATTTTAAGCAATGGTCAGTTCTGCATCAAGCAGGTGACCTGATCAGTTTGACACTTAGTCATCTGATTTGTATCAGAAAACCTTAGAATCTGATTTACAAAACTAGTTTTTTTTGCAGGTAAAAAACCTGGCTTCCGCTGTCAGTTAAAGCGATGAACCTTTAAAGCGAAATGCGCGCTCTAAGCGATCGATGGGTTGGATATCGACCTATCTTGATCTCTGTGCTTCGATCGGTTTACTTGCAAAACACATTTGATCTCACGTAAAAGTTGCAGAAGTCTATTCACCCCTCCTCTTTAGACTTTTGCCTCACTAAAACCCGTTCGGGACCTCTGATGTTGATTGGGGGGTATGTCGATGGCGTGGGCGTGGGCTAGTAAGAATTGGGGGTTAGGAGGGTGGGCGACATATCTGCTTGTATCTTGGAATCACAGGAGGGTGGGTAGGTCTAAATGCGGTGTTGAGCTTTGGTTGATAGGGTGTCAAAAAGATAAAATTTGGAAAGATGGGATCTTGTCCTGGCTGGGGAAACTCATTGGTTCGATCGGTTGTTCTCGATTCCAACCTATCGATGACATGCTTCAAGATTAGGACAATATAATTCAAAAGATTGAGGGAGAGATATGCAGATTTTTATGGGGACAAAAGGGGGATGAGAAGAGAGTTCACTGGTTGAGGAGGGAGAGACCATGTCGACTAAAGAGGGAAGGGGGTCTTGGTATCTACTAGCGTTTAACAAGGCCCTACTTGCCAAGCAAGGGTTGTGACTTGTACATGATGATCATTCTTTGCTAGCCCAAGTGCTTAAAACCCGGTATTTTCCACGGGGCTCATTCATCTCAGCACAGTTGGGTTTTGCACCAAGCTACACATGGAGAAGCATCTTGGAGGGGAGGGAGGTTTTGAACAAGGGACTTGCTTGGGTTGTGGGTGTCGGAAGGGATATCAAAGCTTGGAAGGACCCCTGGCTGCTGGATGGGGCTTCGCTCATGTGTGTCGCGGCAGACAATGAGATAGATGAGGATATGAGGGTTTGTGAACTGTTCTTAGATGACGTGCGAGCATGGGATAGGTCGAGAATGGTGGGTCTTGTTTCGGAGGCCGATATGGAGCAGATTTGTAATATTCCTCTCGGGAGTACGGAAGGGAAGGATGTGATAGAATGTGATATGCATCGGCTAGCTCGTTATAAGGACAAAGATGCTACCTAAAATTGATAAATGGGGCCTAAAGGTGATTCCGAAAATTTAACATTTTATGTGGCGGGTTATGCATGGAATTTTCCCTACATGCATTAACCTTGTAAGTAGATTTGTTGACATCCCGCCATTTTGCAAGCGTTGTGGGGATGAGCTGGAGACAACGGAACATGCACTTAGAGATTGCTCTTGGGCGTGGGGGTTCTGGGGGGAGGTAGCGAGTGTACGACCGCGGAATATGTTGAGCTCCATGGAGGAATGGGTGGTGGTGGCTTTGGATCAGTTCGATGAGGAGGGAGCAACCCATTTTGCGACGTCACTATGGTGCATTTAGTCTTTGGAGAAACCGAACCGGGTTCTCGAACAAAACTGTGACACCGATTCAGCTTGGAGTTATGGTTGATGTGAGCCCCAGATTTCTTAAGCGGCTCGCTTTTTGGGGAGGCGAGCCGGAAGGACAAAAGTCGGTGGCGAAACATGGAAGGTGCCACCGATGGGGGTTCTGAAACTTAATTGTGATCGGCGCGTCCGGGTCTCGACAGGGGTTGTTGTTGCTCGAAACCATCTTGGGCAAGTTCAATGGTGTTTTGCGGAGAGCTAGAGGAGGGGCTTGGAGGTGCGTGCGGTTGAGGCACTTGCTGTGCTGAGAGGCATTCGATTGGCGAAGGATAGAGGGGTGGCCGACCTGGTGGTTAAGTCTGACTCGTAGATTTTGATTTATCGTTTATGGCGGTGATGCGTCGCTTAAGTATTTTAGTAACAGTTTTTTTGGGATTCTTAGTTTGGCTCCATTTTTTTCTAGCATTTCATTTGTTTGATTAAGACGCACGAACAACATGTTGGCCCATAGATCAGCAATGTTTGGTCTTTTTTGCGTTGAGCCGTTCTTTTCTACGGTTATTCCTGCTACCTTTGTGAATATTGTTCAGGTAGATTTTGGCCATGTCATTGATATATAAGATCCTTTTCCTAAAAAAAAAATGGTCTCAACACCCACGTATCAACTTCCGAATTCCGTGATGTAAATGAAAAGCCAATTGGCCAACGGCTTTTTGAAAAACCCCTCACCCGTATTTTTACAGCACCCCCCCCCCTCTATATATACCCCTCCATCCCCCACTATCTAGAACCCTCTCCCCCCTCTCTCTCATCCTCTCTGAAGAAGATGGTTTTCTCTCTCGTCCCCCTTCTTCTTCCTCTGACAACAAAACCAATTTCATTTCACCACAATGGCAAACCTCTGCTACCATATTCTCTTCCTAATTATCACCAATTCCTTTATAGCAGGTACAATTAATTTAACAACAATTTCTTCACCTCAATTTCATTTTTCGATTTGCAATTTCTAACAATTAATCATTCAATTGCGTTTCAGGAGTTTACTCATCAGCAACATTTACATTCGTAAACAAATGCGAATTCACGGTTTGGCCAGGGATTTTATCTAACGCCGGAATCGCGCCTCTTTCTTCAACCGGATTCGAGCTACAGCGCGGCGAAACCAAAACCATCAACGCGCCGCCGTCTTGGGGCGGCCGGTTCTGGGGAAGAACGCACTGCAGCCAGGACAGTACTGGAAAATTCTCCTGCGTGACAGGCGATTGCGGATCTGGAAAGCTGGAATGCGCCGGAGGCGGCGCTACGCCGCCGGCGACGCTCGCCGAGTTCACGCTCGACGGCGACGCCGGGAAGGACTTCTACGACGTAAGCCTCGTCGACGGGTACAACCTGCCGATGCTGGTGGTGCCGCAGGGCGGATCCGGCGCCAACTGCTCGAACACCGGCTGCGTCGCGGATCTGAACGGCGGGTGTCCGGCGGAGCTCCGGGTGACAAGCGCCGGCGGGGAGGGCGTCGCGTGCAAGAGCGCGTGCGAGGCGTTCCAGAAGGAGCAGTACTGCTGCAGCGGCGCGTACGGCACACCCGACGTGTGCAAACCCTCGCAGTACTCGCAGATGTTCAAGAGCGCGTGTCCACACGCGTACAGCTACGCGTATGATGATGGGACGAGCACATTCACGTGTACGGGAGCCGACTATATCGTGACGTTCTGCCCATCGCCTAACACAAGGTAAATTGACCAAACTCTCCACATGCATCGTTTACACTCGCATTTGTTTCCTCGGGGTAGTTCGGTCAAATTGAAAATGGACTTTACCATCACTTTTCTATTTATCGAGAATATAAATATCATGAGAGAGAAGCATTAATGATTCATTTTATGTTAAAACTAGGTGTTTTATGCACGTACGGTGTACTCATAGTGTATTTTTAAAATATGTAATTTTTTATATTAAAAAGTGTAATATATATTTACAGTAAAACGTGTAATTATTAATATAAAATAATAGTTATATAATTTAGTGTAAATAAATTACACTTTTTGACATAACAAGTAGTCACTTTTTTTAAATACATTCACATGCAAATTGAATTAATATGTATACAGTACATGAATTCGGGCCAGCCTGTTACAATTTGGCCACCCTAGGAATAATAATGAGTGCTTGATAATAATTAGATTTAGATATTTATATTGGTTAAAGAATCAAATCAGATTAAAAATAATTATAATGAAATTGAAGAGTCAAAAAATTACGCCTTTATTTTTTCTCATAAATTTGGTCATATTTCATAGTCTGCTGGTAAAATAGTTGAATTCATGACGATGATGTTTATAAAACTGAAAATTATATAATTGTCAGCTTCAACTGAATGGAGCTGATTGAATGGATGATAACGTAAAAAATAAATAATTCATTAAATCTTCATCGATTTACACAATCTCACACCCAAATACAATTCCCAATAAAATAGTACGCACTTTTATTCTGTCAACGGTCGGTTGAGTTATTTATATAATTTTTTATTTATAGTAATTTCTTATGCAGATAAAAGAATAGAAGTTATTTAGAAATTGGCAGTGAAAATAGTGGTCAAAGTATACCAAATATTATATATGCCGTGAATTCCTAAATTTCTTTATAAAAAGTTTACTTACAAATTACTAGTAATTTTTTTCAAAATAAGATAAGATATGATAGTTTTTTCTATCTTAGTAACGGAAAGTATGGTATTTTGGTTTGTATTGCAGTCAAAAATCATCCGGGCCTGGTAGCGGGCAAAACCCGGGACCCGACAACTCCAACTCCGCCATGGTGTACCAAGGCGCGTGGGACGCTAGTGCTGCGCCGTCCACGTGCGCGCACGTGCTGGGCGGAGCCGTCGTCCTCGTGGCGGTTGTGTCATCAATTCTAACTCTTCCCCACGTCGGCCTCCACTAATTTTGTCGGACTATCACGTGTGGGCCCATATCTAAATATGGCAAGGCTCGAATTATTTTGGCCCAATGGCGTGGCCCATGTGACGCGGAACTGAGTCACAACCGACTCAATGAAAGGAGGACAGGATTGAAAAAAAACAAAGGAAAATGAGAAAAATAAGATCTTAATTTTATAATTAGTAGTAGGGATTGAGCAAAATACACGACAGAGGAAATATTTAAATTTACAAATATCGTTGTTTTTTTTTTTTTTTTTTTTTTTTTACAATTTATTAAGATTGGGGGAGGTTCATTTGGTAGGTTAGGGAAATATATTGTATAATGAAAATATTGTAATGACGCCACTTTGTTTGGTGAATTAGTACTAGAAATTATATTTTTTACTTTGACAATCATTGTGGTTTCCTAGTGTATTATTGTTGGATTGTGAACGGAAATGAGCTGTCCAGTACAAGAAAACGCCTGGTTGCAGGACATAAATATTAGTTCATCAAGTGAATGGATTACACAAGCAAATAATGATGGTGTATAAGAGGATAAAATTGTAAAATTGATCCCCTCTCTCTTTCTCTATGATGATGATAATTTGATAGGGTGTTTGGTTTGTCGACAGAAATTTGAATACGGAAAGGTTTGATACTAATAAGAATCATACGAAAAGGTTTGATAGTAATAAGAAATAGTAATGACATACTTTTTTTAATTAGTATAAAAATTAATATATAAAAATATTTCGAAGAACAGGGGTACTTCAACTCGTAAATTACACTATTTGCCTCCACATCATAAAGAAAACAAAACTCAGAAAAACACCACACCTAACCATTCAAATCCCTTTATTTTGGAAAATCAACTCGTTTCGAATTTTTTAGATCATCCAAACCGCGTCCGTCCAAATTGTTATTGCAACCCTTGAACATTCTCCATTTCCAAACATTTCACAAAACTGTAGGAAGGTAATATTGAATCGTTACGCATCACCGTACATATTTTTAACCATTGAAAGCATTCATTCCATAACTTGGTCGATTTCATTCATTCAAAGAGCAGGCGGCTCGTGCTTTCTTCTTTTTCTTTGTGCAATTTGCAATTTTTGTCTTCTTCATCAAACGAGATTTCTCTTTTCAACATTTTTCACTCGTAGTTAGGCGAATTGTCAAGGCCTTCCACGTTAGCATCATGATCCTTATTGGGGGGAAGCCTTTTCACAGTTTCTTGGAAGTGGGATTTGAGTTGGAGGCGGGCTTTATTTGATCATGAATTATGTTGGATTATGGAGCCTGATCGGCTGCTTCATATCCCAAACTTCAAGGTGATCCAATTGTTTCGAGTTGAATGATTTTTTAAGACTACGACCCAGTTTTGGGTACAAATAACCCTCTGATTTTATCACAGAAAATTTTAGCAAATCTCCCGACTTAGTCATTTTTTGCGAACTAGGTCAACAAATCTATGTTATTTATTTTTAGTTCATATTAATTTCACCATAATTGCAGTTCATTTTCTAACAAATTACATATTACTATTAACAATCTTGAGTGTACCATTAACATGTTCTCTCTTAAAGAGGCGTGGAGGACACATGGAAATGGAAAATCTCCTCGGATGGACGTTTTAGAGGAATAAGGCGTACAATTTTTTGAGATGTTCATCTTCAACTCTCTGTTCGGGTCAAGGACTACAGAATAAATTCAAATGTATGAGGAGTAAGCTTGCTCTATTCAAATCAGTGGTGATGGTGTGAAGATTACTTCGGGATCGTTTGCTCAATAAATTTAATCATTTTAAAAAATATATCTTGCAACAAAATTAACACTTGAATTGCTCCTTATGCAACAGCGCTACAGAGACAGCATCTCACCCTTTTCATTGAGTTAGTAAGTCGATCGAAATTTGGTATGCTTCCGACAAATGGCTCAGAGACTCACTAGCATCTCACTGCAGTTGAGAACATTTCAACCTTAAAACGAAGGTGTTCTTAGTGGTAGAAAAGGGTGTAGGTTACATAATTAGTTTTAAATTTGTGTAGTGGGGATAATATGGAAAAGCATAAATAAAATCGTATTTGAGGCGTGCTGCTTGAAGCGGAGAAGATTGTGTAAGAAAATAAGGAAGATTTTGGAGTTGAAGCTGGAAAAAAAGCTCACTCTCTTTGTATTTTACCTTTAATGAATGGATTGTGAATTCTAGGAAAGTCTTAGATTGCTAAACACAATTATGTATAGTTTAGAAAATTTGCCAGGGTATTTCTTATATAAAATTATTCATTCTTTAATTGTTCAGCTTCGTTTGGTCTTCCAAATCATCAAGCCGTGTCCATATAAATTGTTGTTGCAACCCTTGAACATTCTCTTTTACTAAACATTTAGCAAAAGCGTAGGAAAGGTATTGATTGCATCTTTATGCATCACCGTGGAGACCTTCAACCATTGAACACACTCATTCCATAATTTGGTCGATTTTAAGAATTCAAAAGAGCATGGCTCGTGCTTTCTTCCTTTACTTTGAGCAATTTGCAATTTTGTCTTCTTCGTCAGCGAGACTTCTCTTTTCCTTGGTTGTCACTCATCGATAGGCGGATTGTCAATGCCTTCCATATCATCATCATGATCCTTATTGGGGAAGAGCCTTTACATAATTTCTTGGAAGTGGGATTTGAGGTGGAGGAGGTCTTTATTTGATCGTGAATTATGTTGGATTATGGAGCCTGATCGGGTACTTCACATCCCAACTTCATGATGATCCAATTGTTTCGAGTTGAAAGCAAGTATTCGAGCTGAATGAGTTTTTATGACTATGGCCCAGTTTTGGGTATAAATAATTCTCTAAATCATTGTATTTATTATCACCGAAAAAATTAGCAAATCTCTTGTCTTGGTCATTCTTGAGGAACTTGGTCAACAAATTTGTGTTATTTATTTTTCGTTCATGTTAATTTATCCATAATTACGGTTTAATTCCTAACCAATTACCTATTATTAGCAATCTTGAATGTATGATTAACATGTTCCCTCTTAAAGACACTTGAAAAACACATGAAAATGGAAAATATAACACCCCGTTCCTTTATAAAATTTGAATTTCATGATTTGAAAATTTAATAATTTATTTAAACGTTAAAGTCATGGAATTATTTTTTTAATTGAAAGCTTATGATTTATTTAATTGAAGAGCTAACGTTTTCAATTACATTTTAAGAGTTTTGTAGGATTTAAGAGCTCGATTGTAATTCACTCGACACCAACAGACAAGAAAAAAAAGGGGTAAGTTAACTTTGAAATTGGTATGATAAAACTTATTAATAATTGTAGTAAAATAATAATTCTTGTATAGATAATGCGTTTATATATATATATATATATATGCACACACTGGATAAGTTTAGAAGAAGAAAAATAATACACACTCACATATATATAATAATAATAAATAGATATATACTAAATTAAAATATATACACATGTATTTATATATATATATATATATATATATAAGAAAAAGAAAAAGAAATACAACTAGATCAATTTTTTTTTTGGGGATAGGATCTAATCATTAGATTTTCTGAGTTTCTTTTATTCCAACACGTAATAGAAGCACGTATTCTCTTCATTCCATCTCTCCCTCTTTCTACACTCTTTTCTCTCTCTGAAATTTTCTCCAGAACTTTCATATTTTGCACATTTTAAGCAACATTGAGGATTCAAGAGCCATTCAAAGGTAACACAAGAATAAAAACCCAATTTTCAATTTTTTCTTCAAACTCATTTTTTTAAGGAGACTATTGTTTCAAAAAGAAAAATGCATTTCAATTTTCTCTACTATTTTCCTAGAATCATAGTATTGTAATGTTTAAAATTTTCTATTTGAAGCATAAAAGCGTTTTATGTCTTGGTGTTGGGATATTTTAGTTTTGATGAATTATGCAAAAACATTATCAACTTGTGTTATTTAAGTTAATCTCACGGATAACAAGTTGAGAACGAAAGAACAAGTTGAAACTCCACGAAATCGAGCGAAGATGATCGAGATCGAGACCCGAGGATGTAAGCGAAATTTGTCGAGATCGGATAGTAGGATGAGTTCTGAAGTAAAGCCGATCGCTAAACAAGAAAAACATCTTTGATTTTTGAAGAAGAAATCTTGATCTGCGGTGTTGATCGCGATCTAATGCAGTTCTTGATCTGATGTTGATCGGTTTCTTTGATCTGGTGACTGATCTTTATTGACGAATCTGGTGACCGGATCTTGGCGGTGACGATCTTCTTGACGAATCTGGTGACCGTATCTGGTGACCGGATCTGGTGACGAATCTTCTTGACGAATCTGGGACACGATCTTCTTGACCGGATCTGGTGACCATATCTGGTGACAAGATCTGGTGACTGATCTTCTTGACGGATCTGATTGACCGGATCTTCTTTGACTGATGTTATCTTGATCGATCTCTTGTCTTTATTGGATCGGAGACGAAATCTGCATACTAGATCGGTGACCAAATCGAGAAGAATTTGAAGTAATAAGGCAGGCTGAAATCAGATCCGTTAAGACACACAAAAAGGCGGCCAATGAGAAGATGACAACCACATATTGATGTGACATAAAGCTACCAAGGAATAGTGCAAAATGACAAAAGAAAAATTTGGAAGTTATTAGTATGGATTTGAATATTACTTTCAGCGGTAATATTTAAATCCACACTATAAATACATTACCTTATCTTCAAAAAAGACAATGAAGGATCTGCGCAAAGTGAATTTAAAGTCAAATATTCAAGCAACTCCATTCAAGAACACGAGAACATTAAATATCCAAATTTACCCGAAGTGTTCTTCATTGTATCTCTAGCAAAAATGCAATATCATAAGCTTAGAGATTTTCCCAACCTTAGCATAAAGGCTAAACAAATGTAAAGGAAAATCTCAATCTGTTGAAACTAAACAAACCTTACCCAAATGGGTTTGATAGGTTAAGTTTGTAGGTGAGTGAAACTCGTTAAACATCTATAAGCGATCCGTGAGGAAGATAGAATCGTTTGAGTGAGAACTCGGTAAACATCTAAAGCAATCCCAAAAAGGGAGGGTAGGCGATCCCTTAGAGGGTGATAAGTCCGTTTGAGTGAGAACTTCATTAAACATCACATTGGTTAAGTTGGTGCCCCCATGACGGGGAAGAGTGGATGTAGGGCCGAGTTGTCGAACCACTAAAAATCGTGTATTCTTATTTGCTTTCATATTAAGCATCATACGTCTTTAGCAAATCTGCATATGAGATAAAAAAAATAAGTCACCTCCATTGAGATTTTACGAGTTACTAAATGGGGTTTTTAGGGACCAACAAGTGGTATCGAGAAGCGGTGTTCAAAAAGTTCACTAGATTTTAATGTGAACACAGGATTTTCTTTTTTATTAAAACCCATTTAGTTTTAAAATCATATTATTTATAAAATTCATGGAGGTTGACAATCATCTTCTCATCATTTTTTTAATGCATCAAATGTTCTTCATTATTTCCTTGTTTAACTAACACGGTTTTTTTATATTTTTGTTGTTAGTTAGTTTTGGCGTCATTATCAAAAAGGGAAAAATTGTTGGGATATTTTAGTTTTTGATTATTTATGCAAAACATTATCAACTTTGAGATTATTTAAGTTAATCTACGGATAACAAGTTGAGGGAGTATGGAACAAGTTAAGAACTCATGAAATAGGAACGAAGATGATCGAGAGATCGGAATCTTAAATCTGAAGGAAACAACGTCGAGATCGGATGAGTAGGATGAGTTCGTTGTTAAAATTTGATGAAATTTGAACAAGAGAAAAAACATGCTGATTTTTTGAAGAAGAAATGCTGTCTTGATCTTGATACCTTGGTGATGCGATCTTGATCTGGTGACGATCTTGTTGACGAGATATGGTGACTGATGTTCTTGACCCGGATCTGGTGACGATCTTCTTGACGGATCTGTTGACCATATCTGGTTGAGATCTGGTGACTGATCTTCTTGACGGATCTGATTGACGAATCTTGCGACGATGTTGTCTTGTCGGATCATGGGAGACCCAATCTTCATACGGATCAGGCGACGAGAATCGAAGAATTGAGCAGTTAGACACACAAAAAGGTGACCAATGAGAAGATGCGAAGAAAAATGAAAAAAGGACAAAAAAAAGTTATTAGTTATAGTATTTGAATATTCTTTACAGCGGTAATATTTAAATGGCTTATCATAAATTCATTATCTTCAAAAAGAAGACAATGGAGGATGCGCAAAGTGAAATTAAAGCCAAATATTCAAGCAACCCCATTCAAAGAACCAAGAGCATTAAATATCAAATTTACCCAAGAGTGTTCTTCATTGTATCTAAGAAAAATGTCTGATATCATAAGCAGAGATTTTTCCCAAACCTTAGCATAAATTTAAACAAATGTAAGGAAAATCTCAACCTAATTAAACAAACAAACCTTACCTAAATCGGTTTGATAGGTTAAGTTTGTAGGTGAGTGAACTTCGTTAAACATCTATAAGCGATCCGTGAGGAAGATAAATCCCGTTTGGTGAGAACTCGGTAAACATCTAGCGATCCAGAAAGGGAGGGTAGGCGATCCTTAGAAGGGTGATAAGTCCCGTTTGAGTGAGAACTCGATAAACATCTGTTGGTTAAGTTGGTGCCCCATGAAGGGAAGAGTGGATGTAGGACGAGTTGTCCGAACCACTATAAAAATACGTGTGTTCTTATTTGCTTTCATATTAACTGTCATACATACTTTAGCAAATCTGAATAACACATTAAAAAAAAATAAGTCACCTCCCATTGAGATTTTACGAGTTACTAAATTGGGTTTTTCGGGACCAACACTTAGGGTTTAGTATATTGTTGAGTTTTCTCTTTTTCTTGTGGGATTTACCAACTATATGACTATTTGGTGTTTGTTGATAGATTGTGTGTTGATTTTGACATTGTATGTGACTTTTATGTTCAATATCCTAATGAACCTCTTCTATTATACCTTGAGGTTATTTATATGGTAGCTATCCAGTGTCTAAAATGAGTTAAACACCCTATTTGTGCTTTATATGAGATAACTTTGTTGCTAAAATTTATTTGACGTTGCATGATTTTCGAATGACCCATTGAGAATGTATATAACCCTATTCTGGACCAGTCCCGTATGGAATGAACTAATAATCATTTAGGGACCATAATGAATGATTTAACTTAAATCTATTTCCACATTGAACTACTGAAAGTGTGTGATTTGTTGTTAAAATTTGAGATTTTTAAAAGGCTTTCTAAATGGTTTTATTGAGAAGATAATTACGTCTTTCGAAAGAAAGGAATTTGTGATCATGATGAATTTATGATGAGAAATGGATTATGATAAGATTAATGTTTATGAGATATGTCAAGAGAAGGCTATGGAAATGAAAAGTTATTTCTAAGGTTCTTATTGTTAAATTGTTTACCATTTCGGTTTGCATATTCTTTGTTGGTCTCGGTATAAATGAGTCTCACACATGTCTAAGATTCACGCTTTTACTTGTTTTTGTTCATGTGGTAATACATTTTTTCTTCATAGGGTAACACATGTTTTTAGTAATATGGCACAATGTATATATATCTTTCGTAATACTATGTGAATGCTCATGTGTTACCATATGAACAACAATGTGTTACCTGTGACCCATTAGTTACCTTATGAACATTCATGTGTTACGGTATGTTTTATTATGTGTTACGTAAGATATGAAGTTTTTTCAGCATAACAATATAGTAATATTTACTTATCCATTCAGTAACACATGAGAATGATATTAGTAACATATGGAGAATGGTAATGTTTTTTTTTAAATAATGTAATTTTTATTTCACGTAGTAATAAATTTCGTTTCTATAAGTATCACACTTTTTTCATGTAGATGCAGTAACACACAAAAACATGACAAAAAATAATTAAAAAACTACTTGCTCAATAAGAATTTAATTAAACCTGCAACCAAATATATTAACAACAGACCTTAAACCATTAAGCTACAACACAAATTTGATAAATATGTCATTCTATAAACATATAAGTATCCAATCAAGTCAACCTAAAACCCATCCCATCCATAGTCTTTGACGGATGAGTTTTTGATTAAGTTACCTAATTTATGACGTGTTGCATATATCCATAGTGTACAATATTTTACAAGGGTCATCAAAATTCTGACGGAGAGAGGCTAATATTAATAAAAATAAAAATAATAATCAAGCTCCTTCTTAATAATAATATAAAATATAATAATATTCAAGTATATAAATAATATAAGATTAGCAACAATATAATACTATATCTTTAAAAATTAAATTATGTAGAATTCACAGTAATATAATGGCAAAAATATTATTGTTGGTAATATATCATTACTAGAAATTAAAATATTATTTACTAAATAATATTTTAAAAGTACTCTCGCTTTATTATTAACTCAAACTTTCCTAATAATTATATATATATATATATATATATATTATATATATTACTAAAATTATATATTATTATAATAAATAAAATAATAATAATGACGCATAATTATAAAAATATTATATTTAAAATATAAAATAATAAAAAATTGACAATAATAATATAATATATATATATATATAGCTTATTTTTGATAACCGATAATATATTAAAATATATATTTTTATTAATTAATAATAATAATTCAAGGCAGATTCTACTTAATGTTTATATTTTATTCCTTGATTATACGATCATAAGAATGATGAGACCATGTTGGAAAATTTATTAAGTTTTTGATAAAAGTTCCAAAATAGATGTGATAGGATCAATCGAAAATGTTAGCTAGCGATGATTTAACGAGAACTAAGTTGACGAGTTGATAATCATTTGGCATAAAACAACTAATGTAAGATAGAGATGGATCACACATTGAGGGGAACTCGATGTAAGTCTTGAAAGATCGAGCGAAGATTAGAAGATCGGGACCTACTCTGAAATTCATAAAGACATGGTGAAGAATCGGATCAAAATTACATCGGATAGAGTCGATAAGTTGAGCTAAGACAACTTCTACGATTTGAACTTCAAGTAGTGGTCGGTTTCTCGTCACCATTCATTTGGAGTTCGAAAGGTTTACCCAACTCTGGAGTTCTGAGCTACATCAAACAAATCTGTCGGACAACTTGACATTTGAATCTGTCAAGATAGAGTATTCTTGATGCCTTTGTAATGAGAGATTGACATGTTTTATGCCGGGCTGATAGGACTCAGGTTGAAGGCTTAAAAGTTAGCGGCTAGAAAAGGACTAAAGAGTACGACTTTTCGGCCGTCTTTCAAATTGAGAATCATATATAAACTCTGTGAGCTTTACTAAAGTAGACGAGGTCAATTTTCTCTCCAAACTGATTCGATTTAAATATTCTATAAATAAGGATCAAACCTTCATAGTAAAGATTCTGAAATTATCATCAAGCTCAAGCACAAGCAATTTCGCACTGCGAGAACACCGTCGAATTTATTCTTAAATATTCCATCCATAGTTCTTAAAAGGTACTTATCTCCTCAGCTTTATCTTGCTTAGTATTCGATTGGAACAAAATAAATCTTATACCCAAACAATGGGATAAGTTTGTTTATAAGCGAGTTTCTATCTAGGTTTCTAGATTATATTGCAGGATTGGTTGATTGAGAACTTCGTGGTATCATTGGTTGTATTGTGTTTGACTAACACATTCATTAAATCGATTGGTTAAGTTGGTTCCCCCTCTTTACATTGAAAGAGTGGGCATGAGACAAATTGGCCAGAACCACTATAAATCAATGTGCCTTTATAGCACCTTTACCTTACTTGCACACTACTCTTATTATGCATGCATATTATATACCGGAGATCGCCATTAGCGTCAAAACTACTGATCACAATCGATTTGACATATTGTCATCGTCGATACTCGATTAATTGAAATCATATTTAAATGCCGGTTTCACGGGTTAACTAATCTTCCACCATCGGTTAAAGCTGATAAACCTTAAAGCCCGTCTATGCCGGATCGATCGTCGAATATCGATCAATGACTCATTAACAACTCATTGAGACATACGTCTGGAAATCCGCATTTGATCCGCTCAAAAAGTTGTTGAAATCTATTCCGCCGCTCATAAAGACTTCAGCCTACGAAACCCCAGATTCGGGACCTACAAGTGGTATCGGAGAAGCGGTGGTTCTTAGGCCAGCGGCTTTTGCAGATATCATTGGTTCAGGGAAGAACCTTTGTGGTCACTTGGCCGATCTTTGAAACCGTTTTTTAACCTTTCGTATTAAAAAAAAAAAATCACCCTGGCGTGGATAACGCCGGTATGCATCATAATCTACCCATGTTTTTACATTGATGAGTATCACGGATTGGTCGGTCGGCGTATTGAGAGATCATCTGGGGTGATCAACAACAAAATGGATGAGATTCTTGAGATAGGACCGATTATCATCTATCACTTCTTAATTTGAGCGGGGTAAGATCTCTGTGACCGGTTAGGCGGGGGTAGGAAAAGAATACTTTCTCGAGGGATGCGGATCAAGGGAGAAAGAATTGTCTATCTGGATCTTGTTGCGAAGACGTCTCATCATGAAAACTATGGATGCTACTACAAGAGAGAAAATAAGTACTGAAAGATAACAGGAAGTTTAGGATCTTATTTTAACAATCTGCTGAGAGAAATAGACATATCGAGAATGATGACGCAAAAATTGACTGAATTGTATTGAAAACTAAGATGCTACAGATAAACAGTTGATCAATTTGATGGAAAGGATCACACGAGAGTCCAGCGGAAACCGTGATCTAAGACGGGAAGTAATGTCAAACAGGATATCAACTACAAGATTCTCGGATCATTGACTAAGAAATGGGATACCAAGGTGGCCCGTGATTAGAGGCCCTTAAGATATTGCTACCATGAAACCAAATGATCTAATCTTGGTTTGAAAGCCCGCCAGAGTCCGACTTAAGTTGAAGGGACAAGGATGGGATGTCCACAGTGAAGCTGCGCAAGCTATTCATCTGTTGCATTCCGGGCAACGATGGCGATGGGTGTTGAACCGATTTGGAAACATCGTACGGCCGAGCGGTAGAGTTGCACTTCTAGCGAAAACTTGAATGAAAAAATGGTCGAGATGGGCAAATGCAGAAAAGTTTTATGATGACTGCCGAGTGAAATAGAGAGGAAGAGATCGAGATCTTGGCCGGATCTCAAGAGAGATATCGTTCTTGGATGATAAAAGGCAATACGAAGAGATGAAGTCGAAAAAGGCGATCCACGAGAGATGAAAGGAAAAAATGATGCGTGCAAGAAGGAATCGCATAAGCGAGGCGTGATGAAAGATCGAGATAAGATAGGTTACGATTCTGAACCCAGTGAAAGTCTCTGGCGGATCTCTTAAGAAGAAATGATTCACGGAATAGAAAAAATTACGGAGACTCGAGGTTTGCTACAAGCGCGCCGAGGAAACCCGAGGTCACTGATCTTTGATTGCTGATATGACTCTCAAAGAAAGCCAGACGAGAGAAATAGTCTGAGACAAAAGTCATAGTTGCGGACCACATCGAGATTGATTCGTACTCTGCCATCGAGATGACTCTAGATATTCATCTGTTGAAGATTTCTGTCTGATTACCTGGCGAAGATGTCGATGATTTGAACTACTCATCGATGATGACATCATCTTTGATGGCTAGAAGCCCGACGGTCAAAAGTAATCTCTAAACCTCCACCTTGGTTTCTTGTTCTACTTATTGTCTTACGCTTGTCTATTTGAAGATTAACTGCGGGTCTACAATACGACATTAGCAGTGATCTCTCTAATGCAATAGATACTTATGCAGTGGAAGTTGAGCGATAACCTAAGGGGTGAGAATATTGACTTGTTAAGGATATTGAGGCCAGAAATAAAAGCTTGAACTAAAATGTTGAAGCTATTGGTATTAAAGCTGGAGGTTACGAAGATTGAAATCTTCTTGATAAGGCTGATTAAGAGCGATTGACTCTCAATGAGCGACAAATTTGGAGAACTCAAAATCCTCGGGCCCAAGTTTGATGAACTCTTTTCATTGCATGAGAATACGAAAATATCTGAGGACAATTTGCGTAAAAGCTAGAGGTTTTCCTGAAAATCTTAAAAGGCTGTTCAAAATCCAGTTCGTATTTTTAGTACTTCAATTAATGAAGAAATTGGGTATGAAACCGCCGGATCCTCAAAATCGTCGGTTCCCCATCGAAAAAGTGTAACCAAATGAGTTTACGATCAGATACACAAAAACCAAATCTGTATCAGGATAAGGAAAAGGATGGATTGACGGGCAAAAGCCAGTCTTAGGATCGAGAAAGGTATAAATGGACCCCCAAGCCCGATCGAGACACCCGACCGAGGAATCAACCGAAAGAATCTTGTTCAGCCACAGAGAGACCTCGACCGTCGGTAGGCCTCGATGCCGGACCGTCTAGCGAGGACAACTACGCTTTGTAGTCGACTCGATCCAATTGCCTAGCAAGCGAGTTAATGGTGGCTAACAAGACCATCTATGCCAAAAGATATGAATCTTTTAATGGTAGCGATTAAATACCTACCCTTACAATCGAGAGAGCACAAGAACTGCACAGGCCCCTTGGATTAAAAAGAAGACAAGTTTGATGAAAAAATCCCCGAGTCTTCACAATATGTGTCCAAGGCTACTTGCCCAAAAATCTTGGTGGATTGCATATGAAGGCGTATGATTATGTAGATGTTTATGGGAGACAAATCAAATATACATGTTCAACAAAAGTTGCAGGATTTGTTTGGATCTGA